>CAHIKZ030001396.1:82500-102500 GCA_903632075.3 Acanthosepion pharaonis
ACAGAAAATGAAAACGATTTTGTTGATGAAGATGTTATGTTTGGTTGATAGAACGGAAAAAATCTATTTGCTTCTTTCATTTGGAGATGAGAAAAAATGGGAAAAAAAATGAAAAAAAGAAAGAAAGAACGAAAAGAAAGAAAAAAGGAATAATTTAAAAAGAGAAAAGAAAAAGAGAGATAGAGATGAAAATGCATGGAAAATTATTTATTTATTATTGAGAGGAAAAGAAAATTTATATCAACGTCGTGGTATGAGAAGAGTTGAATGAAAAGTGGAAGATAAAGAAAAATTGGAAAAATGGAGGAAGATGAGAAGATTTTGCAGAGGAGAAACAAATTTTGTAGAGATGGATTTTTTATTCTATTTTTTATTTATAAAGATAATAATGTTATCTATTTATGAGGACTTGAATAAAGAGAAACTAGAATAATAATAATAAAATTTCTTTAATATCTATCTAATAAATAAAAGTAAAACTAGAAAATGAATATCTTATATTTATTTTTCAAATTTATCTATCTTTCTTAATTAATAAGGAGTTTTGTTTTCCTTGCTTTCAAATACATCTGTTTTAAAATTTTCTATTTCTATTTAACAATAATCAGTTCTCTTCATTTTTTCAATTTATTTATTTTTTATTAAATTTAAAAATTTTTTTTTTAATTTAGATTTCTTTTTTAATTTAATTTTTCTTTTCCAGAAGAATTTTCATTTTCTTCCTTTATTTTTTTCATTTTTTCCTTTTCCTTCGTTTTTTTTTCTTAATTTTTTTTTTCTTCCTTCCTTTTTTCCTTCCTTTTCTTTCATTTTTCCTTTTTTTCCTTTTTTTTTTTTTCTTTCTTTTTTTTTTTCTTTTTTTCTTTCTTTTTTTCTTTTCCTTCCTCATTTCCTTCCTTCCTTCTTCTTCTTTCTTCCTTCTTTCTTTCTTTCTTTCTTTCTTTTATTTCCTTTTTTCCTTTTCCTTCCTTCCTTCCTTCCTTCCTTCCTTTTCCTTTTTTTCCTTTTTTTCCTTCCTTTCTTCCTTTTTTTTTTTTCCTTCCTTCCTTCCTTCCTTCCTTCCTTCCTTCCTTCCTTCCTTCCTTTTTTAATTTTTTCTTTTCTTCCTTCTTTTTTTCCTTTTTTCTTCTTCCTTCCTTCTTTTTTCCTTCCTTCCTTCCTTCCTCCTTCCTTTTCCTTCTTTCTTTCTTTCCTTTTTCCTTCCTTCCTTCCTTTCTTTTTTTCTTCCTTCCTTCCTTCTTTCTTCTTTTAAATCTTCCTTCCTTTCTTTCTTTTCTTTCTTTCTTTCTTTCTTTCCTTCCTTCTTTTTTTCCTTCCTTTCTTCCTTCCTTCCTTCCTTTTCCTTTTTTCCTTCCTTCCTTTTTTCTTTTTTCTTTCCTTCCTTCCTTTCTTTTCCTTTTCTTTTTTCTTTCCTTCCTTCCTTCCTTCCTTCCTTCCTTCCTTCTATCTATCCTTCTTTTCTTTTCTTTCTTTTTCTTCCTTTTCCTTCCTTCTTTTTCTTTCTTTCTTTCTTTCTTTCTTTCTTTCTTTCTATTAATCAACTTTTTGCCTTGGCTTTTTTTTTTTTCTTCCATCTACACAACATCCAATTTATTTAATTATATTTATATATATATATTTTTTTTTCATTTAAACACTCCCCTTTTTGGACATTTTTTTCTCTTTCTTTTTTTTTTTTGAATTCACGTTTTGAGAAAACACCTGGATTTTTCTTCAAAAAAGTTTTCCATCACTCAGTTGAGAATTGGACACATTTCCATGTCTTTGTTCTTTTTTTCCACCTCCTTTTAAGACATTTATTATCTTTATTTTTATTTGAATTATTTTTGTTTATTTTTTCATCATAAATAACAGACTTTAATCATTCTTTTTTTCTTTCTTTCTTTCTTTCTTTATCAAACTTATACCCTTTTTTTAGACTTCCATCTTTTTTCTTTTTTCGTTGTAACTTTGTCTTTCTTTTCATAAATTTTTGCGAAAGATTTCTTTTTTTTTTTTTTATTTCAATTAAACTCCTTTTTTACACAGATTTTCTTTCTTTCTTTCTTTTCTTTCTTTTCTTTCTTTCTTTCTTTTTTCTTTCTTTCAAATCAAGTTTTTTCTTTCTTTCAAGTTTTTATCGAACTCCTCTAGACCACTTTTATTTTTCAGTGTTGTAACTATTTCATTTCATATAGATTTTTAAAAATCATATATATATATATCCTTTTCTTTTCTTTCTTTATTTATTTTTTTTTTGCTGCATGCTTTCTTTAAAAAGAAAAAAAATAAAATAATGTGTATACAATTTCTTTGTAATTAAGCCCCTGGGTTTATTCAGTGCAATTTTTAGATCAAATATTTTGCCGAGCGAAGTTTTGGATCGTTTTGCTTCGGAAGATTATAGCACACTAGAAAATATATGAAAAAAAAATATATTAATATAAATAATAAAATAACATTTATTCGAAAAAAAAAAAAAAACAACAAAAAACACACTCCAAAAATTATTCAGTCTAGTATCCTGATTCTTGTTGTTTCGATTATTATGTTATTTCGGCTGTGATTCTGCAGCCTTCTGCAAGTATTTAATAGAAACAGCGATGGCATATACTCTTATTTCATCATAAAAATTCAGAATGTAGGATTAATAAAATCTAAATCCCATAAAGCATGGATCATTGATTAAATTTAGTTTAGACTGCGCAAGGTGCATTTTTGTTTAACACTGCAACAGAGCACAAAACCGAAAACACTAACCTTAAGAACTTACGTAATATTCTTAAATAAATTTCTATGATCTAGACACTTACAGGAATATGCATAGCGACCAAATGGCTTCAAGCGAATGAATCCTCTGGGTCTTAAAGCAGGCAACCTTTCATCAGATCTGGTACTATAGGATCACGAAGAACTTTACAAAAGCCCACACCTCTTGAATACTTCTGACAGCATTAACAACTAAAATGGACAGCACATGTAACAAGAAAGGAAAGTAATACTATACTCAAGGTGATGACATTCAACACAGCCTTAAACAAAATGTTAGAAAGGAAATTCCCATAAATGCTAGAACAATAACAGTGAACTTGAAAAACTTATTTGAAAGGTTTTATAAAATTTGACCGACAGTAGCACTAACTGTTCTATCAACAAATGTCAAATGTTTCCTTATAGGGAAACGGCTAGGATTGCCATTACCATTGTCATATAAGTGAGTCTTACTTTTTATTCCAATAGACAAAAGTTCTGGGTTTTCTCGTAGATGATAAAACGTTACGAATGGAAAGAGACCTGGGAATGACGATAAACTAAATCCGGCAGCAAGGTTTTCGATCGGATGATTGGAGGTTTTGAAGAGCGAGGAACAACCTCTTAATTGCTGACATGGGTTGGTAGCACCTGTCAGGGCCCCATCTATGGGCAAATAGTGAACTTCCCAAGAAAAACAAAGCACAATGAAAGTATAAAAAATATATTTTTATTGTAGAAATACCAGCATTAAACTTTTAGATCAGAAAACATTGCATATTTATAGTAAAATGACTAACAATATATTTTTAAATCGAGATGACCAGCAATACATTTTATACTAAAATTACCAACAATACAATTTATAACAAAATATCCAATAATACATTTTATCTGTAGTTGAAGGTATGCAATTGCGTTCAAAATATATTTAATTGAAGCCATAAAATTGTGTTCAAAATATTTAGATTACAAAATTAGATAACCCCTAATTTTTTTGATGTACTACTACACAAAATCAACCAACCAACAATACATATTTACAGTAAAATTACCAATAATAGATATTAAAACAAAATACCTACAATACATTTTATCTGTGGTTGAAGGCATACAATTGCGTTCAAAATATATTAATTTGAAGCCATAAAATTGTATTCAAAATATTTAAATTTCAGCATTAAATAATTCATAGAGATGCTGCTAAACAAAATCAACCAACCAATTCCAGGGCAAAAAAAAAAATTAATTGCTCAAAAGCAGAATAACATATATCATATTTTATTATTTCAAAACACCCAAGAAAATTAAATTTCGTCTTTCACTGACTTATAAAGAGTTTATATGCCGCCAAAAAAAAGAATGGAAATTCTGAAACATTAGTTTCTTAGTAAGATAAAACCTTTGCAAAAAGGATTTCAGACCGTGAGTGAGATTAAGAAGAACGTGATATGACAGCTGATGGTAATACAGAAAGGAGATTTGCAGACTGTTCTGAAAAGGGAAAAACTACACTGGGATATGTGTTAGAGGTCTGAAGGGGGGATACTTTGAAATGGACCAAGACGTCATTACTCTAGATCATGAAATTGATGACTTGCAGTTAGAAAGAGACGGATGCCATCTGCGGGTATCTATTCTACCGGCACACTTATACCCCCTACGCTTACCATCTCCCTCGGTTACTTGGTGAACAATATACCACACTAGCAGGAAGGATGGCGGGTAGGATGACGGGTGGTTTTCTGGGACACATAATGTAGAAATAGAGCTTGGTGAATTAGACATTCACATGACATACGAAAGACAAGAAAAAGGAGGGGAAACAAGAAGCTACAATGAAAGAATGACTTATGTAACGTTGCAACAATCCTAAAAAATAATACCCTTTGTGTGTTTTCAATGTTGAATAATGACTTCCATATGGTACTCATCTCCACACTCAATCTACTTACTCTGTTTTTCGACAAACCCATACGTGCAGTCCCCTTCAAATTATATATTTATCACTGTAATCTTCTTTCTATTATTTCAATTTAATCCCAGCAGATTTTTCGTTATGCACAGACAGACAGGCACAGCTTTAGATCCTATATAACGGAAGCTGCTCTCCCAACCTTCTTCAGGAAACATACCCACCAATGAATGACCTAGATCTGAAAATCCTTTCTGGAATAAAGTGTATTTATATATAAAATATTCAATCAAAAACCAAACAGTCAGCTGGATTTTGTCGCAAACATAAAAAGCAACGGCAACATTATTCAAAATCTATTGCAAGGATGTAAGTCTGGCCAGTATTTCTTTCATTGATCTTTGAAGAATGGTTAATTAAAAGATGCAAAAGCTTTAATAAAAGTTAGAATTAAAAATAGTATCTGTAAATAAAGGAAGATCACCAATCAAATTTAAATAGAACTAAAGTAGTTTGCCCAATTTTTATAAAACGAGGGTCTTGATCATTTGAATTAAAATTCTTCGTCCCGAACATTTTGCCCCAAACTCAACATTAGATGACAGAGGTCCTTGGTATTTTTCCGACATCTCACTGAACACAATCCGCTTATTTCTAAGGGTAGACCTATCAAACATTTGACCCCCAAAAAGCCTGGTGTTCTTATTACCAGAACTGGAGGTTTCTGAAATTAAGGTGTTTTGGAACATAAAGGAGAAATTATTAAATGTTCTAAATCATTCCAATGCCTGCTCTTCAAAATTTGGCCAATCATCCTTCTAGTAACCTATAGTTATGTTTTGCTCAGTGCAAATAAATGCTTTTTGAGGCCTGAACCCCCAAACTGGGGTTCTGGCAATGTATACCTTTTCAGATAAGAAAATGCCAGGTTGTGTAAAATCTGTCCCTTCCTACTTTTTTTTTTTTTGACATTTAAACTTAAAAAGAAAACTAGGTTTTTTCTAGCCAAAATCAATTTTTTGAAAACAGATAAAGTAAATATAATAATGAATTTTATTAAATGAAGCCACGCTCAAATTCTATGAAACTAGAGAAAAGGAATCTGGCATACACCATTCACGGTGTGAAATTGGAAAAATTAACAAATTCTTATCCTGTCGATAATCTGGGCCTTAGTTCAGGCAGTGCAGTTGGTGCCTTATCTCCGACGCGCCCAAAATAAAAATCCATCGAATTACAATAGGAGTGTTTTGGAGGGTTTTGATCTGAAGCTTTAAAAATTATCTGAAAACCACTTCCTGACTCTAAACCGGTGTGTCAAAGAACTGAATAAATATAAGATACCACATATAAACCTTTCCAACCAAGTTTTGATCATCCTGTTCAGCCCGGATATCCCAATTGATCTTTTAAATTTCTGGTCCCAAACTGGATATATGAAACCATTACACTTGGGAAACTTGGTTTTAAACAAAATGAACATCATATAATTGGGTAGGCGTTTCATCTGTTGTTTCTGGGTGTTGTGTAACAGGCCCTGAAAAAAAAATTCTCTTAATCAAAAGAAAAAACAAATTTTCCCTCAAAGCAGAACGTTTCACGCTTTTTCCAAGTTTATTTGCATTTTTCAAACGGTTTGGTTGATTTTTCTGTAATTTAGTTGACATTTTAGACCGCCACGGAGGTCCATATTCAAGGCCAGCTTTTGGTAGAAATTGCAAAACCCATTTTCACGCCAAAGGATATAACTGCCTGGTCTTTCATCAATTTTTTTGCAGTTTGATGAATTTGGTCACGGTCAATCAGAACGTCTTCTATGTACCTTCCTACAATCTTTTGTCGTCTCCTGTTGCAGATCTCTATTTCGCGTGTTTTTTTATTAACGATGTTCAAAGGAAGCAATTATCATGATAAGCATTTTTGATGCCCGGCACGAATCGTCATGAAACAAGTTAACCCTTTTTCAATTTCAAGTATCTGCTCTTTCTTGTCAGTTAACTTTTGATATATCTAAAACTGTAGACACTAGGCTTTCACAAAACCAAATAGATATTCCCAAAAAAAAAAAATAAAAACATTAAATGCTGTCAAATTTAGATCGAGCAATTATTAGATAGTATGCGAGTGGAGTTTCTTCAAACAAAAAAATATAGATGACCATTTAGTAATGACTGAAGCTTTAATGGATGAAAAGAACGGTTTGCCTATTCTAAATTTCTGATGAGTCTTTAATAATATTGAATAAACTTAAAATACCAAAAATAATTCAAGTTCAAAATGGTCTTGTTGAATCTAAAAGTTGCGGGACCTGTTGCACAACTAGATTGGAAGAATTAACTTTCGAACGTTGGCTAAAAAAAGAGTCAAGACAAGAACAAAAGGCTCAGACTGATTTTTGTGACAGAAAGAAAGCCAATTACTTTTTGACGGAGACTGAATCCCAAGAAAAACTGTTGTCTGAAAAGTGACTATCCATTAAAAAGGCAAACAGAAGGAATGAAGTGGGCCTCGCAGTATGGACATAGACGACGGTGCACCCCCATCTCGCTTACGCGTCAATCCTATATCGCTCACTCATAGCGGTAAGTTACTACCTAAGAATAAAATCTGGTTTACTGCGAGAACTTATTTTGTTCTTCACTTGTGGGTAACAATCTGGTCGAATGGTAATTTTTAAGCCACAATCTTTTAACTGCAAGAAAATGCACCCTGTCAACGAAAAAATGATCTTGAGAACAACGCAACAAGCTCAATTAAGATTTATGACAATAATACTCCTTAGAAATTCCAACATCGTTAAAACATTCTCACCAAATTTTTAAGGAGATATTGCAAAATAATAAATTTGAATGCCGGCCGTTTTTACGGATACAAATGAAAAGATTTGAAATTGACAATTTTCCCCTTTCACTAAAACAGTCGTTATACATTTCTATCTTCCATCTTTGTGATTTCTTCAGGAGGATTTTCTTGAAACCAAGTAGCGTCTTTGATATGTCTTTTGACATTGTCTATGATCAAAATAAAATTTCCATTAAACAAAAGAAGTCAAATCTAAACTGAAATTTGAAGGAAGGATAAACACAATTATTATACGATGATATATCGTGGACTGAGCAAATGAAAAACGATGAGGTCTTAGAGAGGTTACAAACAAGGAAAAGGCTTATACTTAACATCAAAAGAGGCAGCTGAAGTTTCTGGGACACACATAATGAGGAAGGAGGGCCTGGAGAATCTGATACTCACAGGTCGAATAGATGGAAAAAGAGACAAGGGAAAGCAATGTTGACATACCTAAAGGAGCAAAGCAGATGGGATGACAGAACGTGGTCTGGGGGGAAGCAGAGGGAAGGAACTTGTTGAGAGCTGAAAGGGATAGAAGGAATGGGAGCCATGATCGCCTTACGTGAAAAGGACATGGAACATAAAAAAGAAAGAATGTGTGGACTGAAGTTTTTGGGACACATAATGAGGAAGGAGGGCCTGGAGAATCTGATACTCACGGGTCGAATAGAGGGAAAGAGAGACAAGGGAAAACAACGCATGACATATCTGACGGGCTTAAGCAAGTGGATGACAGAACGTGGTCTGGGAGGAAGCAGAGGGAAGGAACTTGTTGAGAGCTGCAAGGGATAAAAAAGGTGGAGAGCCATGATCGCCTACGTCATGAAAGAACATGGCGTATAAAAAGAATATAATGCGTCACAAAAAAATAGACATTTTAGATTTACTATATGATGAAAAAGATAACTAACATATAAATAATTAACTTTTTTAAAATTTTGAACAGCACATCTAACATTTGTGTTTTTGTTCTGTTTAAGGAAAATTTCTATCATTTTTTTATTTATAGTTTTTAATGGCACCCTGTAGTACAAATAGAATAAGAAACATAATGTCCATTGAGGAGAATTTAAAGATAAACAGATTTTTGTTTCATCTGATCTCTTTACTGTCCAAGACAAAACAATGATGGACAGAAATATTACCTTTTTTTATATTTCCGCAACAAAATAAAATTATAAACTGCTACTCAAATCTTATAAATCTATATAACAAATTATGTTACGAAGTTATTTGTAAATGAAAAAACAAACAGCGTGTTTGATGGAAAGGATAAAGAAAAAACCAACTTGGGAAGTACTAAATTAACAAAAATGAAAGATGTCGATTGACATTAAGTGAAATATTTGAGATTATAGCTATGAAGGGAAACAAGTAAAAGGAAGGAGTTCCACACTAACGGGAAGTCTAGACCATTCATCTGGAATAATTTATTTGTTAACTTTTCGACAGTGAAAAATTTTAAAAATTCCAAAGTTTAATAAATTCAGACATGTTGGGAACCAGCAAAAGTAGCCCATGAGAAGATGCCATGAAATATATTAAAAAGAGATAGGGAATCAATCTTATAATATATTTCATTAAATTAAAAACAGATGAACTTACGTTTGGAGGATGGAATTCTTGAATATTTAAGTAATATACACATAAGAAGAGTTCTTAATTGAATTTATAGATTTTTTGAAACCTGTGTAAGTCATAATTCAGCAATTTATTTTTTTAAAATGTTTTTCAATTAAACATGAGCTTCAATTTCAGTCACGGTTCAAATATAATTATAAAAAAAAAATAAAAAATTATTTTTTTCTTTCACTTTTAAAATACTGTTCTGAATAAAAGGGATTTGACGCAAATCTATTCTTTTACAACAAGGTTTAATCCCGGATTCAACAACATAAATTTTGACTGCCAATTTGTTCATATTCATACCACTTGAAGAAATGACAACTTATTAATTTTTTTTAGTTTAATGTCTGTTTTATTTAAAAATGGTTTGAAAAATAAATAGATAAACAGAACACATATTGCTTCGAGATTTTAAAGACGGAAGGATTATGGAGCAGAAATGTGAAAATATATTGCAATATTGAGTAAGTTTAGGACAAGTTAGCATTATTATCATATTTTTGTAATCTATTTTAACCCCAAATACATTTTGCCACTATCAAATTAAGGGGTTACAGCTTTGAATGAGAAAAAGATTAAAGAGGCGTGTTTGAGGAAAAATTTAAAGAAGGACACTTTAAAGAATCAAGACATCAAAGATGTCGATTTAATTTGTTTGAACATTTGAAGAATAAAGTTTCATTGCCAACTTATTTTTTATGAAATGGAGGGGGTTTTTCAAATGGAATATTTAAATATGAAAGCCGAAAATTCACAGATTTGCCGTTTCGACAGTGAAAAAAACCAAAAGAGATGCCAACCTGTATTACTTAAACAAATTTTGGAAAACTTTGAAAAATAAATTTTTCAAAAAAAAAAAAAGAAACCTTTGGACGTCTGAGTTGCATTCTTTAGTGAAATGCCAGATCAGGAAAATACATTGAAATATCCGTTCTGGATTTTTTTAAATTCTTTCCTTTCGATTAAATTTAATATATATATGGCAGCAGTATTCCATGGAAGGAAGAATGGTTGATTTGTAGATTTGAAGACTGGAGTCAGTAGATTAAAATACATTATTCAGAAATTGATAAATAATTAATATTAAAAGTTAAGAGTTAGTAAAACGAATCATTTTGAATTAAAGTAGCGAACTTTTCGCATCAAGTCTTCCGTAGAAGGTCCTTGGTATGACGACAAACTACATCCGCGTTCTGGGTAAGACGACATTCGACACCAAGGCCTCTGATCAGGAGGTTTGGAGTTAAATTGTAGACTAACTATTAATTGCTGATGTTAAAAAAATTTTGCTTTGTTTTGGTAACATCTGTCTGGGTTCCAGCTTGACAAATAATTAACCCCAAACTGGGGTCAAAACGTTAAAAATAGGTTTTAATACCAAAATACATTTTTTTAAAAATATTTCAGTAATAAATTTTTGAAAAATAAAAAATTATTACCAACAAAACATTAAAGATTTTGCAATAAATATTATCAAATTTTTTTTTAAAAAATATTACATTATAAAATGGATATAAGAGAAACCCGGATATAAAGAGATTTTCTAAAAATTAGATATTTACCTAAACAAAAAAGACCAAACCCGGATATAAGAGAAACCCGGATATAGAGAATTTTTTTCTGGTCCCAAATTAGAGCCCATACTTACCTAAACAAAATAGACCAAACCCGGATATTTAAGAAACCCGGATATAAAATAACTTCTTCCGGTCAGTTGACAACTCTCTTATATCTGGGCTAATATACCAACAAACAAACAATCTTAGAATATCGGCATTGGCACCCATTTTAATATGCTTAAATAAAACAAATCAAGCCAAAAATCTTCCGTAGAAAAATGGTTGATTTTTCCTGTAGGAGGAACCTCAAACTATGAAGAACTCGAATTTTTTGTACAAAATGGATCTTGGTGATGGAGGAGTTGCAACAAAATAAACAAAAAAATTATGATTAAAAAAAAAAAAAATATATTTTTAGTTCGAACTAATCCTAGCCTTGTCATAAGAATTATTATTTATACTGCGTTTAGTCACGACTGGAGGCTTATCGGGAAAACAAAAAGTACCTCCCCTGCTAATATAGGTGTTTACTTTGATTTATTTGGGGGTATAAAAATGAGGACTAAAAATGAAGAAAATCTTTCAATTGAAAAATAAAAACCACAAATAGAAAGATTACTTTTTTGTTTGTTACGATTTTCTTTCATTTTTTAAAAATCAATTTCCCGTCAAAAACCGACACAGCAACGCCACCAAGACACAAAAGGGGTTTATTAAAATTTTTAAAAAAAAATTTTATATTAACAAGAACAAAATCTTATTGGTTAAACAAGTAGAAAGCGATTGACATGAATTTAAATTTCTATGAACATCAAGTTTTCTGGAAAGCATGGAGTTGGAAGAGCCGTACTCATTACAGATTTATTCTTTTTTATTAGCATGGAACTTAATTTCCATCTAGCCATTTCAACTGTTGGTTGATGAGACCTCGCCGCCAATTTAGTAATTGACAAAAGATTCAAGGCCAAAAAATATGGAATGAAAAAAGGACGGTCTTCATCTGTCTTAAATTTAAACATTAGCTAACCACAAACACTGAGAAACATATACAATATTCCTAACACCAAAAAATCATTTAAAAATATACATTTTCTTTGACGACACCTTAATATTGTCATTGTCTCTATGCAAGTCCTAATTAGTCCCTGTTATATACAATTCATTGTTCGTTAAAAATGGGGGGGATAAAACAACAATTTAAAATTTAGCCCCAATGATTATTCAAAAAAAATGAAACCAAAACTATTACAAGAAACTAAGCAAAATAATGTTAGTAATATTAATCACCAAATGTGGCAGAAACATCAGTTAACTGGATGAGATTAATGCGGGACTTTAATAATATAAAAACAATCATTCATCCCAAACACTCACTCAGACACAGACTCATTCAGAAACAAAATAAATACAAAAAACCACACTAGGGTTTGCCCGCATCTATCAGAGAACTGACATCACTGACCACCTAAAGCAAAGTAGAGGTTGAGGAATTAAACCAAAGGAAAATGGGGACAGAAATAAAATGAGTCAATGAGCATACCATGACAAATAAATTTAAAATGGAAATATTTATAGAAAAGGCAGCAGGAAGCAACTTTGTGCATGTATTATAAAAAAAATTGAAATTACATTAATGTCTATTATAAAAAAATGAAATTACATTAATGTCTATTATAAAAAAATGAAATTTCATTAATGGCTATTAAAAAACAAAATGAAATTACATTAATGTCTATTATAAAAAATGAAATTACATTAATATCTATTTTAAAAAAAATGAAATTACATTAATGTCTATTATAAAAATAAATAAATTCATTAATGTGTTTTATAAAAAAATGAAATTACATTAATTTTGAATTATAAAAAATAGAAAATGTTTAATAATCTTTTCATGTACATTTTTAAAATAAATGATCTTTAATTTCCTCTTTTTTTTAAAAATATTTGAATTTTATAAAAATTTTATTGTGTCTTTTAAATATATTGTGTTAATTTTTATTCCTCAATATCAGAGAACGAGCATATTGCCTTTAGATACATCTTGAAAAAAGAAGAAGATTTCAAAATGTTTTAATTTTTTTATAAAATTAAAACAAATATACCTAATTATTTGTTTTTGACAACAGGATAACTTAAACTGGACAATGCACACTTCTTGCAAAAAAAGAAAAAATATATAAATTAATTGAATAAATTGAAAAATTATCAAACAATTTTTTAAAAGATTTTTTTTTATATTTTTAAGAAATAAAAATTCAATTATTAAATTAATTTGTTTACACATCAAATTCTTGTCCTATTTCTGGTTTGATCCTGTTATTTGAAATTAATTGATCTTTAATAAAAAGAAACTTTTATCTAAAAAAATTTTTTTTCAGTTTTAAAAATTTGGCAATATTGTCTTACTTTCAAAATAATTAATTTATAACTTTATTTTATTTCTAAGAATATTAATAAAATTTTTTCAAAATTCAAAAAAAAAAAAAACTTTTGTTTTCAAATACATTTTAATTTTATTTGATACTTTATTTTTTAGTCCATAATTGTATTGAATATTATTAAATAAAATTTTTAACAGAAATTAAAAAAATTAATAATTTTGAACACTGAATTAAAGAAATGTATTAAGCAAAAAATTCTGTTAGTTGCGTTGGATTTTTCCCCAAATTATTAAAAAAATCAAAATGACTTGAAAACTATTGAAAAAATTAATAATGTTTTATTTTTAAAATGCTTTGCTTTTTTTATTTATATATTTGAAAATTTAAAAAATTGTTTAATTTAACATTTTATATGGAATCTTTAAGAGAATTACAAAAAAAAAAATTTAGTGTTTGTAAATTTTATAATTCATATATACTTGTTTTCTTTTGCAGGGGATTCTTTAAAACAAAAACAAAATTTCAGGAAAATTTGATAAATTTTTTGTTAAACAAGAATTGAAATTCAGACGAAATTTTCAGAATTTTAATTTTTCTTTTTTTAACATTTTCTTTCTGAAATTTTTAGAAAAAAGTTTTTTAATTTTTTTTTTGAAAAATAAAATTTTTTTTTTAAATGATATTTTTTTTTCTAAATATTTTAATTAATCACATTTAATATATTTTTTTATTTTATATTTCAAATTTATATATAAGAAAAACACTTTCTTTTTTTTATGTGCCATGTCCTTTCAGGACGTAGGCGATCATATCTCTATTCTTTCTATAACGAATGCAGCTCTCAACAATTTCCTTCCCTCTAGATGAAGACCACGTTTGTCATCCACTTGCTTAAATATGCATTGGTTATTTCACGTTGCTTTCCTTGTCTCTCTTTTTTTATATTCGATAAATGGGTATCAGATTCTCAGGCCCTCCTTCCTCATTATGTATATAGAAAATTAGCTGCCTCTTCTGTGATGTTAAGTATAAGCTTTCCTAAATTTGTTTTGCATAAAGCTCTTTTTAATATTTCATCGTTGCTACAAATTAATATTTCCAATAAATATCATAGTATCCTTCTGTCCAAAACCAAGTTTTTTCAAAAAAAAAATCTCTTCATTTCTTTTTAGAAAATCATTTAACTTTCGCTTAATAAAAAAACAACAGCATTTAATGCATATATATTCAAATTTATTTTGTTGCACACAAATATATTTCATATATAATATAGCACATATTATCAAACTTTACACAGTATCATTTTATATAAATATAAATAAATATATACAATATATATCCATATAGTTATGTAAAAATTTAAATAGAGATCTTTAAAATCCCTGTTTCCAGATTTATGCTAATATATATTTTTGCAGACCATTTTAATTCATTTTTTATGGAAAATGACCATGCATTAAACCTTGAAGAACATTTTGAAAATATTTTTTTTGCTCATTTATTTAATATATTTTTTTAGAAATTTTGAAAGTTTCTTTTAGTTAAAAATCAAATTTTAATGTGTTAAAAATGAATCTTAATTTAAAGAACAAAAAGCCAAAAAGAAAATTTTTTAATTTATAAATTATTTATTTACGTAATTGTTGAATCATAAATTTATAAATTTATATTTTTAAAAAAAAATAATTGAAATAAATGCAACGATTGAAATGAATACCCCAATTAGATAATGGACTGTCATTTCAAAACAAAATTCTAAATCCACAAGAACAAAAAAGCAAATCATTTTCATTTTTAAAAACTTTAAATTAACTCATCAGTCTCTTTAAATGACTCTAAATTATATATTTTCTTTTAATAATTGAATATATATTTAAACATTTTCTCTTGTAATGAAAAAATTTTGTCAAAAATTTAAAAAAAAAAAATTGAACCATGCAAACATATGATTTTAGCATTTACATTTTTCACTTTTCAGTCTTTTTGAACTTTCACCTTAAAACATAATTTTGGAATGAAACAATGCAAAATTTAATAATTTTGTTGAAATTAATGCATAAAGATTTCTACGGCTTTAGCATCGAACTCCTTCATAGTCAGCCTATATTGTTTTCAAAAAAAAAAACAATTAAATACTTTCAAATAAAAATTTTGAAGTTATTAATAAGAAGATATTGAAATTAATGAAAAAAATTTTTTACGGTTTCTAGCATAGTACTCCTTCATAGTCAGCCTATGAATTTTTACCAAATGAAACCCAGTTTTATTCACCTAAAATGAAACAATGCTTTATTAATAAACATTGTAATTTTGAAATTAATGCATAACAGATTTCACGGCTCTAGCATCACTCCTTCATAGTCAGCCTATGAAATTTTTTCAGCCAACCCATATACCTAAATGAAACACTGCAGTTATTAATAAGAAAGTTGAAATTAAAAGACCCTTTGAAAGCATTCCTTCATAGTCAGCCTAAACTTTTCTTTTTCATTCCTGGATATGAAAGTTTTGAGCCTCTTGTTAATCTACCAATCACTCCTTCATAGTCACCCAATGAAATTTTCAACCAGTTAAATAAGAAAGTTAAATTTTCATTTTATCCCATCCTCCTTCATAGTCAGCCTTTGAAGTTTTCAGCCAACCCTTATACCTGGAATGAAACACTGCAGTTATTAATAAGAAGAGTTGAAATTAATGCATAAAAAAGATTTCACGGCTCTAGCATCACTCCTTCATAGTCAGCCTATGAATTTTTCAAAACCCAACCCATAATACCTGGAATGAAATTAAATTGCAGTTCTTAATGCAAAAAATTTTGAAATTAATGCATAAAAGATTTCACGGCTCTAGAATCACTCCTTCATAGTCAGCCTATGATAACTTTTCAATAACCCATATAAATTTGGAATGAACATTTGCAGTAATTAATAATGGAATGAAAAGAGTTAATAAAATTAATGCATAAAAGATTTCACGGCTCTAGCATCACTCCTTCATAGTCAGCCTATGAACTTTTCAGCCAACCCATATACCTGAAATGAAACAATGCAGTTATTAATAAGAAGAGTTGAAATTAATGCATAAAAGATTTCACGGCTCTAGCATCACTCCTTCCCAGTCAGCCTATGAACTTTTCAGCCAACCCATATACCTGGAATGAAAAATGCAGTTATTAATAAGAAGAGTTGAAATTAAGAAATAAAAGATTTCATAAAGCTCTAGCATCACTCCTTCATAGTCAGCCTATGATTGTTTTCAGCCAACCCATATACCTGGAATGAAACACTGCAGTTATTAATAAGAAGAGTTGAAATTAATGCATCAAAAAGATTTCACAGCTCTAGCATCACTCCTTCATAGTCAGCCTATGAAATTTTTCAGCCAACCCATATACCTGGAATGAAACACTGCAGTTATTAATAAGAAGAGTTGAAATTAATGCATAAAAGATTTCACGGCTCTAGCATCACTCCTTCATAGTCAGCCTATGAACTTTTCAGCCAACCCATATACCTGGAATGAAACAATGCAGTTATTAATAAGAAGAGTTGAAATTAATGCATAAAAGATTTTCACGGCTCTAGCATCACTCCTTCATAGTCAGCCTATGAACATTTTCAGCCCAACCCATATACCTGGAATGAAACAATGCAGTTATTAATAAGAAGAGTTGAAATGAAATGTATAATGCATAAAAGATTTCACGGCTCTAGCATCACTCCTTCATAGTCAGCCTATGAACTTTTCAGCCAACCCATATACCTGGAATGAAACACTGCAGTTATTAATAAAGAAGAGTTGAAATTAATGCATAAAAGATTTCACGGGCTCTAGCATCACTCCTTCATAGTCAGCCTATGAACTTTTCAGCCAACCCATATACCTGGAATAAAAACAATGCAGTTATTAATCCATTCATAAAGAGTTGAAATTAATGCATATGCAAGATTTCATGGCTCTAGCATCACTCCTTCATAGTCAGCCTATGAACTTTTTTTCCAACCCATATACCTGGAATGAAACAATGCAGTTATTAATAAGAAGAGTTGAAATTAATGCATAAAAAGATTAAACAGCTCTAGCATCACTCCTTCATAGTCAGCCTATGAATTTTTCAGCCAACCCATATACCTGGAATGAAACAATGCAGTTATTAATAAGAAGAGTTGAAATTAATGCATAAAAAGATTTCACAGCTCTAGCATCACTCCTTCATAGTCAGCCTATGAACTTTTCAGCCAACCCATTCCTACCTGGAATGAAACAATGCAGTTATTAATAAGAAGAGTTGAAATTAATGCATAAAAAGATAAAAAGCTCTAGCATCACTCCTTCATAGTCAGCCTATATGAATTTTTCAGCCAACCCATATACCTGGAAAGAAACAATGCAGTTATTAATAAGAAGAGTTGAAATTAAATGCATAAAAGATTTCACAGCTCTAGCATCATTCCTTCATAGTCAGCCTATGAACTTTTCAGCCCAACCCATATACCTGGAAAGAAACAATGCAGTTATTAATAAGAAGAGTTGAAATTAAATGCATAAAAGATTTCACAGCTCTAGCATCACTCCTTCATAGTCAGCCTATGAACTTTTCAGCCAACCCATATACCTGGAATGAAACACTGCAGTTATTAATAAGAAGAGTTGAAATTAATGCATAAAAGATTTCAAGCTCTAGCATCACTCCTTCATAGTCAGCCTATGAACTTTTCAGCCCAACCCATATACCTGGAATGAAACAATGCAGTTATTAATAAGAAGAGTTGAAATTAATGCATAAAAGATTTCACAGCTCTAGCATCACAAAATCCTTCATAGTCAGCCTATGAATTTTTCAGCCATTTTCATATACCTGGAAAAAAAACAATGCAGTTATTAATAAGAAGAGTTGAAATGAAATTAATGCATAAAAGATTTCACAGCTCTAGCATCACTCCTTCATAGTCAGCCTATGAACTTTTTCAGCCCAACCCATATACCTGGAATGAAACACTGCAGTTATTAATAAGAAGAGTTGAAATTAATGCATAAAAGATTTCACAGCTCTAGCATCACTCCTTCATAGTCAGCCTATGAACTTTTCAGCCAACCCGTATACCTGGAAAGAAACAATGCAGTTATTAATAAGAAGAGTTGAAATTAATGCATAAAAAAAGATTTCACAGCTCTAGCATCACTCCTTCATAGTCAGCCTATGAATTTTTCAGCCCAACCCATATACCTGGAAAGAAACAATGCAGTTATTAATAAGAAGAGTTGAAATTAATGCATAAAAGATTTCACAGCTCTAGCATCACTCCTTCATAGTCAGCCTATGAACTTTTCAGCCCAACCCATATACCTGGAAAGAAACAATGCAGTTATTAATAAGAAGAGTTGAAATTAATGCATAAAAGATTTCACGGCTCTAGCATCACTCCTTCATAGTCAGCCTATGAACTTTTCAGCCCAACCCATATACCTGGAATGAAACAATGCAGTTATTAATAAGAAGAGTTGAAATTAATGCATAAAAGATTTCACAGCTCTAGCATCACTCCTTCATAGTCAGCCTATGAATTTTTCAGCCAACCCATATACCTGGAAAGAAACAATGCAGTTATTAATAAGAAGAGTTGAAATTAATGCATAAAAGATTTCACAGCTCTAGCATCACTCCTTCATAGTCAGCCTATGATTTTTTCAGCCCAACCCGTACCTGGAAAGAAACAATGCAGTTATTAATAAGAAGAGTTGAAATTAATGCATAAAAGATTTCACAGCTCTAGCATCACTCCTTCATAGTCAGCCTATGAATTTTTCAGCAAACCCCGTACCTGGAAAGAAACAATGCAGTTATTAATAAGAAGAGTTGAAATTAATGCATGCAAAAGATTTCACAGTTTTCTAGCATCACTCCTTCATAGTCAGCCTATGAATTTTTCAGCCAACCCATCGTACCTGGAATGAAACAATGCAGTTATTAATAAGAAGAGTTGAAATTAATGCATGAAAAAGATTTCACAGCTCTAGCATCACTCCTTCATAGTCAGCCTATGAATTTTTCAGCCATATTTTTCGTACCTGGAAAGAAACAATGCAGTTATTAATAAGAGAAGTTGAAATTTTTTTTGCAAGATTTCTACAACTCTAGAATATTAACTTTAGTCAGCCTATGATAATTTAATCATTTTCCTTCATAGACTTGGAAAGAAAAATATTTAGATAAGAATAGTTTATGAATAGACAAAATTCACAAGACTTTTCTAGTCAGGCTAGAACTTTACAATTTCTCGTAATAAAATGATTTTAATGGACCACATACACATTTCAGATAAGAAGAAAATTAACTGAGCAGTTATAGAATAGACATACAACATACACACACACATAAATCATACACACACACTTTTTTAAAAACAAAAATTTACACAAATATATATTTTTTTTTGAAAAATATTTTTTCTTGTAAATTTTTTTAATTTTTGATGTATAAAATTGTACAAAATTATATATCATTTTATCATATATATGTATATTTAGACAGTATATCTTCATCCAAGCATGTATGGTTGAATAGTTTAGACATATGATGACTATTTATTTTTTTATATGTTTTCTTAGTGATATAATTAAATTGAGAAAGACGCGGTAGTTGTAGTCGTTAAAAAAACAACAACAACAAAACAAGTATAACAGAATGTTTTGAAACACATAATTTCAACCCTTAATAAGAATTTTTACAATATAAATTCAATTACCTCCCTTACATGGAGGTATATTTTTGAATTAATAGAGCGCGTTCATGCGCATACACAAAAAAATTATAACAGTCAATTGCATTAATTCTTCGTCTTAGCAATTCCCCCTCTCCCTGTAGATGATCTTGGATGAGATTGAAAGTACTTCGGAAAATAAAAAGTATAAAAACAGCTACGGCATCTACTGTGAATA
>CAHIKZ030001396.1:107500-135000 GCA_903632075.3 Acanthosepion pharaonis
ACACATACAAACAAACGCAGACATACATATACGCACACATCGGGTGTATTTGCACATGTACTGTCGGAATTTTAAATGCACTCTTGTATTTTCATAACAAGCTCACATTTAAAAACATTTCTATTTCACCCACGTCTTGAAGAAACACGGCACATAGAAGGACATCTATCTATCTATCTATCTATCTATCTATCTATCTAATCTCTTTATCTCTCTCTCTATATTTATCTATAGTTAACTAAATGACGAAATGAAAAAAATTCTGTGTACGACGTTTCCTTATTCAAAAGGATTTAATTAGATTAAAATAATGTTATGCACGGGAAGTGTGAAAAAATGGAAACGAAATATTTTTTCTAAAGAAATCTACTGCTATAAAAATATGAAATCTTTAAAACAAAGACGTTAGGAATAAGAATGAAGTTGTTTAAATTAAATGTACATAAACTTCCATCAATAAAAATATTATTTCAGTCTGATGAAGTCATTTTAAAGGCCGAAACGTAATGCATAATTTGTTTTCCGTATTATCTCCCTTCTGATATATCATATCATTTTCCCCAGCCTTCCCTTCCCTTCCATCCTTTCTTTCTTTCTTTCTTTCTTTCTTTCTTTCTTTCTTTCTTTCTTTCTTCCATCTATCTATCTATCTATCTATCTATCTATCTATCTATCTATCTATCTATCTATCTATTTCAAGTCTCTTCCTTCCTTCCTTCCTTTCTATCTATCTATCTATCTATCTATCTATCTATCTATCTATCTAGTCTATTCATATGCATTTAACTCAATCTGTTCATGGCTCTCTCTCTCCCGTTTTAGCTCTCTGTTGATCATTTATCAATAAAACATACGTGTATATATATATATATATATATATATATATATATATAAGTGAACATTGACGATTCTGTCCAGCATGAAACAGCCTGTTGCCTCTAAGTTTCGACTTCAATGTTCACTTTATAACATACATACATACATACATACATACATACATACACACACACACACACACACACACACACACACACACATATACATATATATATATATATATATATATATATATATATATATATATGTGAAAGGTACCTGCAATTTCCTAAAACACTTATGGATCTGAATCTGTATTTGCGACATAACCTCGAAATATCTTTCTGTATTCATTGATATACAATAATATCGGTAAAACCTAATTTATTGAAAAATGTCAGAAAGGGAATTGTGTTTTTGAAGAACATGATACAAATGAATAATTAGATGATAGGAGGAAAAGTGAAGAGAAAATCAGCAACGGACGGAGAGGCCAATTGTTCCGAGTAAGATAAAAGACAAAAAAAGGGAGTGGGGAGAGAGAGAGAGAGAGAGAGAGAGAGAGAGGTGAGAAAGAATCAAGACATTACTGTAAAATAAAAGGGAGTGTGATGTAGAGCGAGAGAGAGGATACGAAAAAGCAAAAAAATGAGATGAAGATCTTAAGAATTCGAGAGAAACTAGCAAGAAAAGAAAGAGAAACAACGGAGAGAGAAACTTGAAACGGAGCGGTCGAAAGTAAAAAAAAGAAGAAGAAGAAGAAGAAGAAGAAGAAGAAGAAGAAGAAGAAGAAGAAGAAGAAAAATTAAAAGGCAAAAGAGAGACCAAAGAAAGTTGAGAAAGCGAAAGAAGAAAAGTAAACAAAAGTAAAAAAGTAAAAAAAAGTTAAAAAAAGTAAACAGAAGTAAAAAAGAAAAGTAAAAAAAGTAAAAAAAAAAGAAAAGTAAACAAAAGTAAAAAAAGCAAAAAAAGTAAAAAAAAAGTAAAAAAAGAAAAGCAAAAAAATAGAAAAATAAGCAAAAGTAAAAAAGTAAACAAAAAGAAGAAGAAGAAGAAAAAGTAAAAGGCAAAACAGAGGCCGACGAAAGTTGAGAAAGCGAAAGAAAAGTAAACAAAAGCAAAAAAAGTAAACAAAAGTAAAAAAAAGGTAAAAAAAGTAAAAAAAAAAAAAAAAAAGTAAACAAAAAGTAAAAAAAAAGTAAAAAGTAAAACAAAGAAAAGTAAACAAAAAAGTAAAAAAAAGCAAAAAAAGTTAAAAAAAAGTAAACAAAAAGTAAAAAAGTAAAAAAAAGTTAAAAAAAAGTAAAAAAGTAAACAAAAAGTTAAAAAAAAGCAAAGTAAAAAAGTAAAACAAAGAAAAGTAAACAAAAGTAAAAAAGCAAAAGAAAAAAAAATAAAAAAAAGAAAAGTAAAAAAAGTAAAAAAAATAGAAAAATAAACAAAAGTAAACAAAAAGGAGAAGAAGAAGAAGAAAAAGTAAAAGGCAAAAGTGAGACCGAAGAAAGTTGAGAAAGCGAAAGAAGAAAAGAAAAAAAAGATAATGAAAATGGGAAAAAATGACAGAGAGGCTGAGAGATGGGTGAAGAAGAGAAAGAGAAATAAACAAAAGAGAAATAGAAGTGAAAATAAGTGACTGAGAGTGAGAGAGAAATGAAAGCCAGTGAAACTGACTCAGTATAGAAACGGAGGAAAATCAGAGAAAGAAAGAAAAGGAGAGATAGCCAGGGTGTGTGTGTGTGTGAGAGAGAGAGAGAGAGAGAGAGAGAGAGAGAGAGAGAGAGAGCAAATCTGCGATGGACAAAGTAAAAAATAGAGACGGAGAGAAAACGAGAGAGAGAGAGAGAGAGACATATAGAGAGACGGAAGGAGAGAGAAAGGTTGGGGGATGTGTATGATAGAGAAAGATTGAAATTGGAAGCGCCAAAGAAGGACAAAGAGACAAAAGAATTAGAAATAGAGGAAGATAGAGACACACAGACAACAACTGAAAAAGCTGCGAAGGACAAAACAAGAAAAGAAAGATAGATAGATAGATAGATAGATAGATAGATAGATAGATAGAGAACGGTGATAAGATTAAGTAAAATTGATAATAATGCGCTCGTGTGTATGGATGTGTGTGAATGTGTGAGTGAGAAAGAGAGATACAAGGGTTGGGGGAAGACAATGAAAGAGGAGGAATATACTAATTAAGTAAAAACTGCAGAAATCGGACAGCGATAAATGGAGAGAGGGATAGATAGATAGATAGATAGATAGATAATGATAGAGAGAGAGAGAGAGAGAGAGCAAGAAAAGATAAAAATAATCAAAAAGGAAAGTGATATAATGGAATATGTGTACACCTGTGTTCCCCCTCACTGGAATCTGATTGGCTGGTGTCCATCATCAATACCGACGGACCTGTAGGAGAGTCAAGAGTCTTAGTCTGAGAGCTAAGTCTATAACGACGCCCATTGGACTACGCCATTGATCTACACTTCTTACCTGCGACTACGACGCGTACCAGTCGATTACTGCTACCGTATTCTACTTGGTTATAGTAGCCAAAACCACTTAGCTACTTCGTTCAAATATATCCCTTTCCGGGACATATCAGAAAGAAAATGTTGAAGTTGACGACGAACAAAAAGAAGAAATAGTAATAATAATGATATGTGGAAACTGAAATCAAGAATAATATCTCTCATAGTAGGTGCGCTTGGAATGATAAAAAAGGAACACAACAACACATTGAAAAAAATCCCTGGAAATCCTAGCTTAAGAGAAATACAAAAATTGTCTTGATAAGTACAGCCCACACACCAAGAAGAGGTTTGTGCATGTAACGCTAGTGATTTTATTGGAGTTAGAAAAACAAATCATGAAATGTAGCCATAACAATACATCACTATTTGCGTTAGGTCTTTCTGAAGATTTGGTAGGTAGTGTGACCATAGTAAAAATTGAAATATAATAACAACAAAGAAGCTGCACTCTTCAAGAAACTGTTTAATATACCTGAAAACCAATCAACAACAAAAAAGCGAATACCATCTGCGCCAAAAGCGTAAAACAGAAAACAAAATAATTAGCCAAATGAAATTCCAACAAAACTGGGAGGACAAGGCGGTGCATGGCAAATACCCAAGAAGAACGAAAAAAGCAGATGTAGACCAACAGAAAACACATCACTGACTGAAAAGCACCGGGTTGAAAGCTAAGACAGGATTAGCCCAATTATTACAGCTCAGGACCAAAGCCTCGCAACCAAATCCAATCACTGTCACATAATCAAGGATGGAACTTACCCGAAATGCAGCATCTGCGGAAAATATGATGAGTCTGTTGACCATATTATCTCAGGAGGTCCGGAACTAGCGATAAACGAATATACCCACAGACATAACAATGTGCACTGGACGATATATAAGAAGCACACAAAAAAGAAAAAAAAACACACTGAGAGATTCTACAAGCACCAAACAGACACTGTTACCCAAAATAACGATATAACTATCCCCTGGGACATGCTAATTCAAACTGACAGGGGAATAAAAGCCAACAGATCTGATATTATCATAAAAGGCAAGAAATTCTGGAAGTGTATGCTTATCGACAAAGCAGTACCATCTGAGAGAAAGGCCTCCATGAAAAATAATCGAGAAATTGTCCAAATAGAAGGACATAGAGATCGAGATTCACAGGATGTGATATTGAAGACTGGGACTGTACTAATAATAATCGGAGCTCTGGACCTCGTGAGAAAAGGAATGGACAATTTTATTAACAGTGTCCCAGGTAACATCCACATACAAGTTGCCCTGAAGATCGCACTACTAGGAACGTCCCATGTGCTAAGAAAAGTGCTATCAATTAAATGACTTCTCATATAGGGCGTAAGAACCATAATTTAGACTCGGCTCTCCAGGGTACAAAGCAGGAAACTTAGCGCGCAAATTACTTTTTGAGTAATTTCACGTCTACTTATCATCTCTCAGTTGCGTCTCTGTCTTTGGGCAGAGTGCACTCAGGGGCGACTCCGTCAAAGGACAGAGTCGCATTGAGGAAAATTATACTGAGAGGTGCCGACCCTGCCGAGGCCGCGACTTCTCATTACACTAGAGAGAAGGATCGGTGCACGCACCGAGGCCAGTGTAACCGAGCGTTGCGGGGGCTCGGGGAATTTTTGTTCCTTGCCCGGGTGCATGCGCTCGGGCTCCCCACATTAAACCAACCTTGTCTCACAACCTGACCTCGTGGTGGTGGTGGTGGGGGGTGAGTAAATATCTACAAAGCAGGAAACATAACGTACACAGATTATGATGATGATAATAATAATAATAATTGAATTCAATAAAAATTAGAAGAAAGATCTTCCCTGCGATTACAACATTTTCCTTTTAGTATCTTTATGCCAGATTAAGCTTTTTTATATCCCATATACTTTCAGGGTGTTAAAAGCAATCAAGGCCCGCCACAAATTCCTGTTTTCTGTTATTCTAAGTAACTTTGATTTGGCTACCATTTACCGGGCACAAAATGCTGGTTGATGTCATAGATTTGAAAAAAACATTTGATTAAATGTTTTCTTCTTCTATGTAACTTTCACTTCAGGACGTGGTGGATCACAGCTCTTCACAACTTCCTGTCTTTTGTAGCTATTATTAAGATTGATTTTTTTTTGCTATCGCTCACAATCCCTATTCTGGCAACCATTTTCAGAAACTCGGTAAGTATCTTTTTCCTTTCTTTTCCCCCCTGTCGCTCTTGCCTAAAATATGTCCTCTCGGTGCCAAATTATAGGAAATAAATAAATTTGTCAAACATCTATGTTCTTCCATAAAAATGAAATCTAGACAAAAAACGGATAAAGGTTATTATATATTGGGAGTTACGACAGCACAAAAGTATAGGAATTGGTATTAATCTTAATTTTTGTCTTTATGCTATCTCTCCTAACCCCTGTTTTTCCAATCATTTACACAAGCTTCTTCTTTATCTGTCGTATTATGTACACTATTTACATTATTTGGACTATTATCCTTATCTTTGTTGCCATATTTATCAAAACTTTTCGGCGCTCGTACGCCTTCTTCAGGTGTTTGGGATGTCGTGCTGAACCCTTTATTTCACTTTATTTCGTTCCAGGTGTCTAATGAATGTTTCAGGTGTCTAATGAATGTCATCAGTTATCTCCTGTTAATTTCCCCCTCCACCGGGTATTGAACTCACACTCTTTGGGTACAGTCAGTGGATCTAACTAACGTCTTTATCCACTGTGCCGTGTGTATGAATTTCTGGGTCTTATAAAACTAATATCTTCAGCAACCATTTTTACCATAGCAATTTTTGCTATTATCATTGCATGTTTTTTTTTATTTTTTTATTTTTTTTTTTACCAGAGCTAATATTGCCATTTTCGTTGTTATTATTGCTTTTTTCTGGCACTCCTTATTACTGCTTCCAATATACATCCGAACAATGTAAGATTTTTCTTCTTCTTCTTCTTCTTCTTCTTCTTCTTCTTCTTCTTCTTCTTCTTCTTCTTCTTCTCTCTCTCTCTCTCTCTCTCTCTCTCTCTCTCTCTCTCTCTATATATATATATATATATATATATATATAAATATATGAAGAAATATAGGCTTAAGATGTGCTATATTTATGAGATAAAGTGCTCAATATCAGAGATAGAGCGTGTGTAAATATAAAAGTGAACATAAAGTCAACACTTAGAGGCGACAGTCTGTTTCATGCTAGATGCAATCGTCAGGCCACTCGTGAGACTGTCACCTCTAAAGTGTTGATTGTCGCCTCTAATTGTTGACTTCTATGTTCACTTTTATATATATATATATATATATATATATATATATATATATATATATCAAAATTCTCAAAATTTTACACACACACACACACAAATATATATATACACACACACATATAATATATATATATATATATATATATATTTATATGTGTATATATATATATATATATATTTGTGTGTGTGTGTGTAAAATTTTGGAGAATTTTGATCAAGTTTTTGTTTTGAAATTTTAAACAGATCTTCTTAATAGTCTTTCAATTCGTACAACTTCCTCAGATGACTCATAGCATTTAATAATAATAATAATAATAATAATAACAATAATATTAATAAACTGATTAAAGTAACCTTTCAATATTTTTCAGCACTTTAAGAATGCTGCTGTGTAAGAAAAGAAAAAGAAAAGACAGTGTTTAGCAAAATTTAACAATATTTCGATAGATGACGTTTGTTTGAAGACTTGTTTTTATACTTGTATACGTTTTAAACATAACATGAAGGAGACAAACATACTGTCGATATATTGTCAAACACAGGGCCTTTTCTTTTTATTTTCGTAAATCGCGTTCTTCTCTAATAATAATAATAATAATAATAATAATAAAAGTATAACTAATATTATTATGGATTTGGATTAGGTAGAACTGACTGTCTAAGGTAAAACTATAGCCGTCGTTATTGAGCGTTGAGGGGGGTGAAATTAGCCTACCAAAAGTGCTAAATTCGCAGATAAGTCGTAGGTCAATTTTATGTGGCATTTTTTTGAAAAAAAAAAAAGAGTTCCGTGTGCCATCAAATACGGTAAATGCTAAGATGAAAAGTGGAGGTGAATATATTTATAGTTAGTAGGACGAGAGATGACTAATCGACTTGATGTGAAGAAACATGAATGGATGCCGCGGGGAAGAAGGAAGAAACGCCCACACGATGGGAAATAAAATCGAAAATAAAATCGCCGGTAAAGATGAGGAAGAAAAGGTAGTTGAAGCTGGAGACTGGAGTAAAAATGATTGAAATATAAAGACAGGAAAGAATGGATGAAGAAATGGAGGGACACAAACGAGGATATCGAAATTTCTGTGTGTTTGAAAATAGGTGGAAGAGAGAAAGAAAAGAGAAACAATAAAGATGAAGGTAATAAAGAGAGAGGGGAAAGAATGAAAGATTAACACGAAGACAGAGAGAAAGAGTAAGAAAATGAAAGGGAAAGAGGAGAGTAATAAATAGAGAGAGAGGGGGGAAGAAAGAACACGAAGAAAGAGTGAGAAATCGAGAGAGAAAGAGGTGTGTAATAAATAGGCAAAATAAGACGTTTTCGAAGAAAGAGAATAAAAAATTGAAAGAAAGAAAAATATGTTGAAGAGAGAAAAAGATAAATATAAAGAGAAAGAGAGAGGGAGGGAGAGAGAGAGGGAGAGAAAGAAGGGGTGGGGCAGAGAGAGGAGAAATAAACTGAATAGGATAAATTGAATGTATGAATTTTTTTTATGTATGTATCTATTTATATAACTCTTGATACATACATAAAAAAATACTTGCAATCAGTTAAAAATAAAAAAAAGTCATCCTTGATAATGACTAAAATAATAAGTGGAAAACGTTCGTAGTGAACATTTGGACAATCGTTTGTGTTGTGGAAGCCCTTGGAGAGGGACGCGATGTTAAACGGCCCGAGCGCCCTGAAGCCAGAAGTAAAATAAAAGTAAAAAGCGTCCAGTTGGCAGACAAAAAAAAAAAACAAAACAAAACAACAAAAAAAATGGATGTAACTTAACATGCAACCCGTCCAGGCGCCCTGGTCACAATGGCCAGCGGCATGCGTTTCTTCTCCTCTTCTCTCGGAGCGACCTAACGATCTAGAATTTGGCGAAGGGTTGCCGTGTTATATTAAGGGAGATCAACAATAACCACAGGTCTCAAAATACTAAAAATCTCAATGGAAAATAAACTGAGATTTGCTGTTTAGGGAGTGCCCAAAAGCGGCCGTGACATTTTCCACAATTTATGTCCAGCAATGAAAACACTTATACGAACACGAGAAAAATTAAAGCTTATTCCAAATACGAGGTGGTTTTGCATATAATTGTGTATCAATGTCTGCTCTGTATAATTAATACATTTTTGCATTTTTGTGGATCAGTTTGAATATTTTATATTACTAGGATCAACTTGGATTATATACCAACGCATATATTTCCTTTTACTATATATATATATATATATATATATATATATATATATATATTAGGAAAAAACTTGTCACACGAAAATACTTCTTTTCCCTAAAACTGTTCTTGATATATAATACAAATTGCATATCGTTACCACACACACACACACACACATACATACATATATATATATATTGTTAAATATAACAGAAAATGAATGTCTATTATGGCTGATCATGAGCAGTTGTAATGTGCGAATGTTTGCTTTAATTTCGGGTGAAAATAAAGACACAAATTGTCCAACATTTGGATATTTTTTTAAAGTTATTCCTTGATCTAAGCTTTCGGCTCACATCAGCCATCTTCAGTGTGGTTATATGGACATTTTAACAAATATAGTCACCATTGAAGATTATATTTTCTTATGTTCTTATTTCTAAAAATATTCGTATGTTAATTTCTGGAATGAGAAGTTATTAAAATTTAAAATAATTTGTCGCAGATCTTAAATAAGAACAAGGGTTACTTCGAACTGGATAAGTCTAGAGAGTTGACGATTCAACTTTACACCAAGATGTCGCGCATGTATGGTCTTCTTTATATTCACAAAGTTGGTATTTCAATTTGGATTTATAATCAGCATGCAGATTTCTAGTGGATATAGTCAACCCACTAATAGGAAGGTCCTTGTCCTATATTATAAAATCAGAACACTTAGTGAAACTGATCTAAGGAGCTCCTATTCATAACAATCAACAAGTATACTTGAAAGGGGTAAGCCAGTTCACCAGAGTTCTTACAGATGACAGGGGTTTGAAACTGATTGGAATCACAACATACTAACATACTAGAGAACATACTAACATTCCAATAGATAATGTGATAGAAAAATTGACAACATATTTCCAACTAGAGTCTGACATCTGCTAACTGAAAAAATGCTTGGCTATGAATTCACCGTTGTCACCAGTGATAACGAACCTATGCCAACTGGAAGAATTCTCGGCTATGGGTTCACCGTTGTCACCAGTGATAGTGAACCTATGCCAATTGAAAGTATCCTCGGCTATGGATTCACCGTTGTCACCAGTGATAACGAACCTATGCCAACTGGAAGAATGCTCGGCTATGGATTCACCGTTGTCACCAGTGATAACGAACCTATGCCAACTGGAAGAATGCTCGGCTATGGGTTCACTGTTGTCACCAGTGATAGTGAACCTATACATGGAATACTTCGAGGAAACGGCTTCAGAAACTGCACCATTAAAGCCAACTGAGAGATAGCTGAGATACGTAGATGATATCTTCATGCTCTGGCCGCACCAGGAAGCTGTAGAAATACTGTTGAACCATGTGAAATCAATATATCTTTCGATTGAGTTCACAATGGGAGTAGAAAATAATAATCAATTAGGCTTCCTGTTATCTCGCACAGAGAATGGTTTCAAAACATCTGTATATCACAAGCCAATCTTCACCTCAAATTCAATTATCACCATCCATGCAGTGTGAAGAAAGGTATCGTTCGATGCCAATAACATCGAGCAAAAATGATAAATGATGACCCAGAAACATACCAACAAGAATCCATCAGAATAAAAACTAACCAGCAAACATAACATAGTTATAGTTTGAAACAGAAGAGTCAATGAGGGAGTTCACAAAATTAATACGTTCTGTCTACTTTATGTCAAGCGTTTATCGGAAAAGATTCAGAAGATCTACCGCCCATACAACACCAGGACGGTATTCAAAAGCAGCTCTACTCTATGGAGAAATAGTCACTCCGTAAAAATAAGGCAGGAGGAATATCGAAAATCCATAGTGAGGAGTGAGACAATGGAATCGAGGATAGCTGATCATGTATGAAGTGAAAGGTGTAGACATCAGCTCCTGTGGAATGGAAGAATATTGGAGAGTTAGACGTGTGAAAGGATCAACGCATCTGCCAGGCTACGATGACAGTAAGCCAAGCATAGAAATAAATACAATATGGGAGCAGCTAATAAGGAAAGGAAGACACATGACAGAGAATCTTCAACGGAAGCAGTAGTAAAAACATGATGGGCATGCAATAGTCGAAACATGGCATGTAGCAGCATATCGCAGAATTTGTAGCGCTAATCAGTAGGTTAGGCTTAGAGATCCATATTCACTACAGCAAATTGTCCTATGGGGATAATAGCTTAGTAGGCTAAAGCGGTGTTTCATGAGTTTCGTTCAATCCCCGGGCAACAGACTGCTACACTTCAAACTCAACCATGTGGCACATCACATAGACACACACATTCTCTTAGTGCAAAACTTATAAGTGTTTTTTCTTCTTTTTTTTTTTAAAATGATTTGAATAAACGCATGTATATTTGTTGTCTTGAATTATGCCATTATTTATATAAAAATCTATACGTAAGGTTCCTTAACGTGCTGAATTCGTTTCTTTTGAAGGTATTGGATTAATTTACTTAGAAGGTTCTTAGCCGCACGTGTTACAATGTAGAACCTTCCACTAGCAACTGTCAACCAACAGTAACCTCGTCTAATATGATTCTGCAGTGATACTCCACTACCTCTCTACAAGAACCTTTAAGTTGGTCATGATATAAGACATGGTCTTGTGCCTTCTCCTGAATCTATGATACGCTCCCCTGAATCTATTATACGGGCACCTTGATTCAAATACATCTCAATTTTCATAAGCCAGCATTTATATATATATATATATATATATATATATATATATATATATATATATATATATATATATACATTTATTTATTTAAGCATTTCACCCTAGCAAAGCGGGAAGCCACTAGTACGCAAGGGGTTATAGAGGATTTGAAGCGAGAGCAGATAGGAATGATAGAGGAAAGGATGAGGAGAAGGATAGTGGATAGATCAAGACAACTGGAGATGTCGATTGACATTACATTTGAATAGTTGGAGATTATAGCTATCAAGGAAACAGGAATAGGGAAGGGAGTTCCACAGGCGAGAGGTGCGAGATATAAAGCTATTAGAGTGGAAGAGACGGCTACATTTAACAATTTCAACAGTGAAAGGGTGAGAGCGCGATGTCAGCCTCGTAGGACGATTGAATTCGTGAAGTCTGGGAACCAGCGAAAGCAGCTCATCGGAGCAATTACCATGAAAGTATTTGTAAAAAAGACAGAGAGAGGCAACGGTGCGTGTGAGAGAGCGACTGCAGACGAGATGCCAGATCGGGGCAAATTATATTGCATATCCGCCTCTGGATCTTTTTTTACCTGGTGGCCAGAATACATAAATTTAAAGGTGTTACTTTATTGGCATCTCGGCCCTAACCTTTTACTGTTGAAATAGATAAATGCAGACCTCACTTATAGCCCAAAAGTTTCTCTTCTCGCACTTCCCACCTGTGGATCTCCCATCCGATTTCTTGCTTCTCTGATAACTACAATCTTCAAAATTTTAAATGCAACGTCAATCGCCATCTTCTGTCTTCTTGAATCTTGTACATCTTTTATCCTTTCCTCAATCTTCCCCATTTCAATCTCATTCTCTTTCACTCGCTGTACACCCCCTGTATTCCAGTGGCATCGTCGCCTTCCTTGGGGGTTGGGGAAACGATTAAAAAATCTTCAGAAAAAAATGTTGGGTTTTGCAGATCAAATAATAATAATAATAATAATTGCAATACACACAGACAGAACAAAGATAATCGTCGAGACATCGTGATCAAAGATCATAAAAACAGAATGTGTTTACTTATTGACATGGAAGTTCCTGCAGATTATAATGTATCTTTGAAGATCTTTAAAAAAGACAAGTATCTTGAAATGGAAATCTAAAAAATATGGCAGACGGGAACATCAATAATTCCAGTCACAGATGGAGCCCCCGATTTGATTAAAAAAGGTTCCGATGAACTCATTAAAGTGATCCCTGTTAGCGCATGGCTTAATACAACGTCAATGACCATGTCCTGTCTTCCTGAACGCCATTTCATTGCCCTTTCTTCACTTTGCCTCATAAAAAAGCCTTTTCATTCTCTTTCACTCCCTGTAACCCCCAGCGTTCCAGTGGTCTTGCTTGGGATGAATCGATTTAAAAAATATCTTTAGATAAATTTGTTGGGTTTTGCAGATTAAATAATAATAATAATAATGATAATAATTGCAATACACACAGACAGAACAAAGATAATCGTCGAGACATCGTGATCAAAGATCATAAAAACAGAATCTATTTACTTATTGACATGGAAGTTCCTGCAGATTGTAATGTATCTTTGAAGATCTTTTTAAAAAAAGTTAAGTATCTTGAAATGGAAATCTAAAAACAATATGCTAGACGAGAACATCAATAATCCCAGTTGCAGTTGGAGCCCTCGATTTGATTAAAAAGGTTTCGATAGACTCATTAAGATGATCTCCGGTAGTCCATGGCTTAAAGAAATACAAAAAAAAAAATAAAAAAAAAAACTGTACTCACAAGTACAACTCACATCTTACGAAGGGCTTCATCTTTATCTTTCACTTACTTGCTTCCCTGATAAGTACAATCTTCAAATTTTAAATGCAACGTCAATCGCCATCTGCTGTCTTCTTGAATCTTGTTCATCTTTTGTCCTTTCCTCCATCATCCCCATTTCAATCTTCTCATTTTCTTTCACTCGCTGTACCCCGCACCCTCTACTTCAGTGGGATCGTCGCCTCCCTTGGGGTGAAACGATTACAAAAATCTTCAGAAAAAATTGTTGGGTTTTGCAGATCAAATAATAATAATAATAATAATAATAATAATAATAATAATTGCAATACACACAGACAGAACAATGAAAGGTAATCGCCGAGACATCGCGATCAAAGACCATAAAAACAGAATCTGTTTATTGACATGGAAGTTCCTGCAGATTATAATGTATCTTAGAAGATCTTTAAAAAAAGACAAGTATCTTGAAATGGAAATCTAAAAAATATGGCAGACGGGAACATCAATAATTCCAGTCGCAGTTGTAGCCCTCGATTTGATTAAAAAAGGCTTCATCTTTATCTTCCATTTACTTGCTTCCCTGATAAGTACAATCTTCACATTTTAAATGCAACGTCAATCGCGAAGTCCTTTCTTCCTTAAACCTGTCCTTTCCTCACTTCGTCTCACAAAAAGCCTCCACATTCTCTTATATTGTCTGTAACCCCTAGTCGCATAATCGCCTTGCTTGCGGTGAAATGTTTTTAAAAATTGCGAGTGTTCAGACATTTTATAACTGGGTTACGTCATGTCACAGCTGAGTCGAATCCCACCCATTTCCTTCGCATTCCAAAATATAACGAGAAAATAGCTTCTTCCCCAAAACTGCTGCTTTGTGGAGAAACTCCCGCGTGGATACTTCCCTGGATACTACAATCTTAACCTCTTCAAAACATTTCCCAACCAACACCAAAATGACAAGTATTTTAAAACACGCTCGTCCAACATTCTCTGCATATCATTCTGATGATACGACGTGACGTGGCGTCCCTCTGTCTTTTCTACAAATATTTTCGTAGCAAATGTTCTAATGAGCTTTTTTCCTTAGTGCTTTGACTCAGTCAGTTATGTGCCATGCGTGATACACACTTAAGCGATCATGTATCTTTCGATACATGGCTGACGAGGCAGATTTTTTCCCCGCAGTAGGTTGCCATTTTTTTCTGCGGTAGACCAGTTGCTATCGAAGGTTATAGAATGCGGTCTTTCCTGCTATTTACCTATAATGGGGGGAGAAGAAGGGGGTCCATACCTTTCCCAAGGGTCAGTCAATCAGTTATGTGCTATGCGCGATACACGCTGAGGCGACCATGTAGCTTTCGATACATGACTGACGAGGCAGATTTTTTAAGCAGTAGGTTGCCATTTCTTTCTGCGGTAGACCAGTTGCCAGCCAACGCTGTAGAACCCGGTCTGTTCTAGCAGGCGGAAGGGGGCGGGGAGACGAGGATTCATACCTTTCCCAAGGGTATTAGCACGTAAGTGAATGCAATGGATTCGACTGGAATTCGAACTCGGATCTCAATCCGAGCCGCTATCCATTAGTCCAAAGTGCCTCCTACACAGTGCCTTGACTACATGAATTTAAACGTGCTATTAGATATGAAGCCAGGTCTCAATGTTTTACTGTTGGACTAGCTAGATGTAACTGCTATTTCTATTCTAACAGTTTCTTTTCATGCACTTCTCCTCTGTGGAACTCCCTTCCGATTTCTTGCTTCCCTGACAACTACAATCTTCAAAAATTTAAATACAACGTCAATCGCCATCTTCTATGTTCTTGAATCCCGTTCATCTTTTATCCTTTCCTCGGTCCCCACTACACCCAATCTTGTTTCTCACCTTCTATCTATGTACCCCCGCCCGACCCCCGTGTATTACCGCTTTGCTTGGGATGAAATGATTGAAAAAAAAAAAAAAGGAAAGAAAAATCAGTTGTACTTAGCTTAATTAGTAACGTATATAAATGCACGCAGAAAAAAAATGTTGATAAGATGGTAAGGGTCACAAAGCACTGCCCGGGGCCCCGAATGAGGCCTGAAACTCCGGTCGTGGAGTAGTACGCATTGACCTTGCTTCTTCCATTGCACTTAAAAGTGCAGGATCAACCCTTGATACTTGAGGCCTCCCAGTTGGGAAATGCCAAGACTGCTAATATTTTTGTTGTCATATGTACGCATGAAATTCTTAGTTTAGATATGACATATGCCATATTGCCTTCGAGTCGGCGTGCGGTTGAATCTCTATAACCGATATAGTTTTAATTAATTTTCATGGTTTCGAACGGAAACACACAGACGTAAACTTTGAGCCATTACATTGAGCTTTTAAAATAACATATCTGTTAAGTTCTTGGTTAAAGGCTGTCTTTGTAAATAACTATGATTTTTTTTTCTTTGACGTGTTCCTGAATCTCAACACAAACAATTGTACACACATGCGAAAATGTTACGCTGACCTCGCTCTGAACCGACACGTCTTATTATGAAAAGTATATATATATATATATATATATATATATATATATATATATATATATGTAATTTTCAAATAACAAATGAAACATGTAAAGATGTATACATTAATCTATGACATTTCTACAATTCTTTTCCTATATTATATATATTATATATATATATATATATATATATATATATATATATATATATATATATATATATGTGTGTGTGTGTGTGTGTGTGTGTGTATGTATTTTATATCTCCTGATTCTCTTTTTTTCTTTCCACTTCTCAGTTTTTTTTATTCTTTCTGTTTTACCCTCCTTCCTTATATTCCCTTCCTTTTTTCTTCTACCCTTTTCCTTTTTCTTTTCATTCTTCTCGTTGCCTTTTCTTTCTTTCTTTCTTTCTTTCTTTCTTTCTTTCTTTCTTATTCTTCTCCTTATTTCTCCTTCAGTCTCTCTTTTTCCTCCTTCCTTTTTCCAATATCCTCTATTTCTCTTTCAGTTTTTTTGAATCTCCTTCCTGCCTTCACTCTTTCATTCATTATTTTTCAGATTTCCTTTCTTTCTCTCCTATTCTCGCATTCCGCCATTTTCTCTTTATCATTTCCTTCTTTCTTTCCTAACTTTTTCAATTTTCTATCTTCCTTCCTTCCTTCCTTCCTTCCTTCCTTCCTTCCTTCCTTCTGCTTTCCTTCGCTATCCTCCTTGACATTTCAATCTCACTCCATTATTTCTCATCTTTTATTTTTCATTTTCCTTTCATGTTTTCCTTTTACTTCTCTCTATTCATGTTATTTTTCCCCTCAGCCTATCTTTCATTCTCTCTTTCTATTTTTATTTACCTTCTTTACTTTCCTTCTTTTTTTTGTCTTCTTTCATACATTTCCAAGTTCATTCCTTCCTTCCTTCCACATTTTTTTCTGCCTTTTCCTCCAGATCCTTTTTCTTTCTTTCTTTCTTTCTTTCTTTCTTTCTTTCTTTCTTTCTTTCTTTGTCATTCCTTCATTTCCATGTATCCTTGTACTCTTTTTTTTCTTGCATTTTTTCTTTCCGTGACTTCCCCTTCCTTTTTTTTTCTTTTCTTTCTCCCTATTCTCCTTCAGTCAGTGATTTTTTCCCCGCAGTAGGTTGCCATTTCTTTCTGTGGTAGACCAGTTTCCATCCAAGTCTATAGAACCCTTGAGAATCTGGGGGTCGGGGGAGAAGAAGAGGATTCATACGTATTAGCACGTAAGTGAATGTAATGCATTCGCCTGGAATTCGAACTCGACTCTCTGATTCCTCAATCCGAGCCGCTATCCATTGCTACACCGTACCTCCCTTCTCCTTACCTTTTCCAATCTCCTTTCTTTCTACCTTTATTTCTCATCCTTTATTTTGCATTTTTCTTCCTTTCTCTTTCTCCTTCTTCTTCCCCCTCCTGTTATTTTCCTCCTCCTCTTCCATCTTCTTCCCATTTCATTTCTTTCATTTTTTTCTCACCTTCCACCTTCCCTCACGACCAATTCTTACTTTGGTTGTTTCTTTCTTTCTCTTCCTTTTTTTCTTTTCCTTTCCACTCCCTCCTTCCTTTCTACCCCTTCCTTCCTTTTCATTTGTTTGTTTGTTTCTTTCTTTCTTTCTTTCTTTCTTTCTTACGCCCCTATTTCTTTTCTTTCTATCCCCGCTTCTTACTTTTTCTAATCTCTTACCTTCCTTCGTTTCTTCTTTCTTGAATTATTTTCTTTCTCCTTCTCTCCTGCCTTCTCCTCTTTTCCTTTACATTTCTTTCTTTATTTCTTTCTTTAAAAAAAAAGGCGATATTACCAAGTGTGAAGGATATTACTCTAAAATGTTCTCGGTTTGAATTTGCAACAAAGAATTATCTCAAAATATGAATTAACATCAGTGCTTTGGAAGTATGTAGGTGCAACAAAAGAAAGTAAGAAATTCTAAATAATCGGACGAAGCAGTTAAATCGAGCAAGAAAGTTTACTCATTCCAGATGATCTATGAATATGTTATTGTGCCAATATTACTTTTGTTCATTATTAAGCCTTCAACATGAAAGTAAATTTTAAAAATCTTACTTATTATAAAACGCAGATTGTGTCTCTCTCTCTCTCTGCACGTTTATATATTGGATCGGATTTCCTACATTTTTCAACCGATTTCAACAAAACTTCACAGGACTACGTAAAATTACCTTACGGTGGTTCTGACAGCGCCAAAAATTGGAAAAACACAATTGTTTTTGCACGAAATCAATTTGAAAACTCGATTAAGAGGCATTAATGAAAGGGAGACAACTCATATCGAGTTCTACTTATTAATATCGAGTTATCGAGTTATATTTATTATAAAACCCAGGTTGGTTGTGTGTGTGTGTGTGTGTGTGTGTGTGTGTGTGTGTGTGTGTGTGTGTGTATTCATTTATATATGGGATCGGATTTCCTACATTTTTCAACCGATTTCAACAAAACTTCACTTTTTTTGGCAGGTAGTGTTTCTTATTGTCTTGCACACTTTTTTCTTTATTTTTACATTCAGAATGCTTTAAAAATTCCATTTACAAGACAATTGTTTATAATAAAATTCTATTCAATCGGTAGACTCATAACGATTGAAAACAATGTTTTTGTTTGAGTTTGACCAATTCGTAAAAAAAAAAACTAATAAAAAAAAAAACTAATTAAGACATGCGTGTTCGTCAACCTTAAATAATAATCTTTGTCAATTTTATTTTTCAGTCTTTATGATGGTCGATACTTGATCTATCTCTTACTGTTACATCCCCGGGCAACGCCGGGTTCTACTGCTAGTATATTATAAATTCGCCTTAAGGGCGTAAGGGGACATAATTCTACACAGATTTCTCTTTATTATTCACGAGTTGTCTTCCCTTAGGAAAGATATTGGAGCGGTTTCCTTTTGGCTTCTCAAGGTTTCTTTTTTGATTCAGAACTTTCCTTCTCTCAGGCTAGTTCACTTCAAAGGATAGAGTTCTCATTCTATACTCCTCTCTAAACAGTGGCAATGGAAGAAGTGGATTTGTGCGTAAAATAACAGTCTAGGCTGTAGTTTGACTTCGACTCACTTTTTGCACCATCAACCACTACGCTAACTCAGAAATATACTTGTATATAAAGCATAAATAAAAATAAAAATAGAAAAAATGTATGTGGCTTTATATTCTTGTTAATTTTGGAAGAAATACTCATGAGTTACATTTAATATTACAATATTATGAAATTAGTCGACGTACAAGTAATGTTTGTCTGGGAAAACACATGCCAACCAAGTAATACAACTTTGCATATAAAATAGATCATATTGACAGCTGGTCTCAAAAGTGGCCTAAAATCTAGTTAACTGGGGCAAGGAATGGTTTGTTAATTTTAACGTCTCGAAAACGAAACTGCTTTCTGTTAATCATCTGAGAGAGCACCTTCTGCCCTCAATCAGCAAGGTCGATACTAATCCCCAGAAGAGTGACTCATTGTGCCTTTTCGCTTGCTAGGTCAGCTACTAAGAAAGTTAGTTCACTACTTGACTATTTTATTTTCAGAATCTATCCTACATATTTGTAAGTCTACCATTCGTCCATGTTTTTAAATTGTTATCTAATGTTTCCTTAATGTTTTTCTTATTTTTCACACTCAGTAAATCATCGTGACTTTGTGGCTTTATTGCCTTGAATGGGGTAAAATGATTAAAAACCCGAGATATATTTGTTAGCTTTTTTTAAGGATAAAAGAGATTTTACACACTATCAAATGTAGTAAGATTTCCTAGAATTGTACCCCTATCAGATGTCTAAAATTGAAAGTAACCTTACTTTTCTCATAGAAATCATATAATTTGAAGTCAATTCTTGGGCTTAAAAATTAAGGTACCGATATTCTGAGAACTTAAAACGATTACGTGGTTACTTATCTTAGTGCATAATTTCACTTACAGTTATTGCAACTTGAAGTGAACAATAGCCAGTGCATAATTTAATTTACAATTGAATTGGCTAGATGTAACCGTAAATTCTATGCTAACAGTTTCTTTCTTGCACTTTACACTTGTGGGTATTTCTTCTGGGTCCTTGTGTTTCAGCCAACCATGATCGGGTGCAGAATTATTTTCAACTCGGAACTAATTTCAACTCGAAACTAATTACATCTCGAAACTAATTTCAACTCGGAACTTAGTTCCGAAATCAAATTAGTTCTAATGGACCAACCAAATTCACATATAAGCAGTTGAAACGTCCGTCTGGGTTAGGGAATGTTGATGCTGGTGCAATCTTCGTTGCCTGTCAACTTAAACACGTACGGGACCACTGTTTGATATCAGTAGCCGTACAAGGCCAGATAAATCTGCCTGATATGATCCGCAACGTTGCCTTGCCTTCTGGGTGTGCTAGAGAATGGAATTAGTCAAAAACAAGACGGCGCATAGACGGAGGTATATACGGGCGCGAGTTACCTGTACTTACATCACAGTAATTAGTCCTATCCGTAAACGGAAGAGGTCGCTTCTCAATTTTTAGTGAAGTATCTGTTTGGATAGCTGACAGTGTGTCGTCATTAATCTGTTCATCCCCCAGAGTCCAATGTCACAGGTTGGACTGCATTGAGAGTTGTCCGAGATAAAGTATCGGCGACTATATTGCTAGTGCCGTGGATATGACGGATATCAGATGTAAATTGTGTGATGTAATCCAAGTGGCGAATATCTCGTGGGTTGTGGTTATCAGACTTTGCGTTTAGAGCATATGTCAGTGGTATGTGGTCCGTGAAGATCGAGAAATCACGCCCTTCTAATATATGTCTACAATGCCTGATGGCTAGATATACTGCCAACAGTTGACGTGAAAATGCACTGTATTTGACCTGGGCAGAATTGAGTTTGACAGAGAAAAATGATAGAGGTTTTTCGACGCCGTTGACCACCTGATGAAGTACAGCACCGACTGTATTTGATGATATTCAGTCACCCCCCGCCACGAGGGCGTCATGTGGCACATGTGGGCTCTCCGGGCCCGTGGGCTCTCCGGGCCCGTGGGCTCGGCCAAAAATATGCCCATTGAACCCGTATAAACGGGTTCAGGGTCGGTTTACCTCCCCGAAAGAGAATCCGCCCTTCGGCGTAGCTTCTTTCGAGTTTCTCCCCGCCCGAAGGTAGAGAGTTAGACTGTTAGCCAAGGTATTCCCAAGTGTTTACCCATCTAAGTACTGACCAAGATCAATGTTGCTTAACTTTGATAATCATATAGGAACCTCTGTAAGCCACCAAACTAGATGAACTTACCTAAAGAGATAAATAGCACGCTCTTTTACTGAAAGCTTTTTTGAAGGTGACTAACTCTTCCGCAGATAACGTGATCATAGGGTTTTTTATTTTATACTTAGAAAGGAAGTTAGATAGTGGCAAAATTATGGTACTGCAGTTATATATAAACTGCCGATAATAGTTTATCATCTCCAGAAATCTGCGTAACTGGCGTAGGGTTGACGGTGGTGGGAAGCTGTTGATTGCGTTGGCTTTCTCGTCCAAGGGAGTTAACCCGTGTTTATCCATGACATGACCGAGAAAAGTCAACTTGGGAACAGCAAACAAACACTTTTCAATATTCAGTTTCCGACCATACTGTTCTAATCGCTCAAACACTAATCGCAAATGCTTGTTGTGCTCTTCGGGGTTTTTACTGGCTGTTAACATATCATCTATGTACGCATAAGTGAAAGGTAACACTCGGAGAACCTCATCAATCAGACGTTGAAAAGACTGCGCCGCATTACGCAGACCAAAAGGCATTCGAGTGAATTCATATAACCCAAAAGAGGTAGTAATAGCTGTTTTGGGTATGTCTGATGGTTCTAACGGAATTTGGTAGAAAGCTTTTTTTAAAATCCAACTTAGTAAATATGGTAGCGCCTTCTAGTGACAGTGAAAAATCCTTGATATGAGGAATATGGGTATTTGTCAGGTACAGTTTGGGCATTTAAAAGCCGATAATCCTCGCAAGGACGCCAAGTGCCAGTATCACTTTTAGGAACCATGTGGAGTGGTGTAGCGTAAGGACTTGAGGATGGTAGAATTATGCCTAACTTAAACATATTTTCAAATTCGTCCTTAGCTACCTGTAATTTTGTCGGCTGCAAACGACGAGGCGGTGTATGAACTGGGGGTACAGTCGTTTTAGCAGAATGGGTAGCGTTGTGTTTGATGGGCTCCGCATAATTAACGGGTGACAAAAGTGACTTGTATTGACGGAGTAAGTATTCGTATCCGTTTGCTTTTAGTATTAGTGCGATCAAGCCAATTGTTGAATGTTTAGATGATGTTCCACGGCGCTGAACGTGATGGTTTACTAGTAAATATTATAATGGCAGAATGAACGATTTTTCTACATTTTATTCCAAAAATCTATCATTCGGAGCGCTCCTCTCCTCCAGCTGGTGTTTAAGAAATCCCAGTCTGTGACACCATTTAGGGATGCAAGGAAAAGAAAGAAAAGAAGGGAAAAAAATGAAATTTTGATAATGAAAAATGGTGAAGGGTTTCATTGCCATTGTCGAGAATTCTAAATAGATAAAAATTAACTGTGTCGTGGTGGCGGACTTATATTATCGGGAATAGATAACAGCCACTTGGTGCTGGCGAAGATCTAATTGGCAAGTTCCAGATCGGCTAGCTAAACTCCGGGACAGAATAGATAAACATTTAACTGTGTCACGGGAATGCCATTTGGGGCTTCCACAGAAAACTACAGAGATAAAAATTTAATAGGTCGCCCGTTGACCACACACGTGCAAAAAAAGAAAAAGAAAAAAGAAAACAAAGAAAATAGGTTAAGTCTTTGTCGATGGAAAGATATCGTTAGACAAGGTGTCTGGGTTGTGTTAGAATCTTATATCTATGTAAATCCGTTAACTATAAAACGAACCTTGTAGACTGACGATCTATCCTCAGTTTGCTCATAGTACGGCTGCCGATGATGATGATCATCATCATCCGGGGCGTTTTGATTCAAAAAGTGTCCCAATACTAAAGATTAAATTTCTTTATTTTTCGTTTTGGCTCAAATTTTTCATTCTTTCCTTTTGAAGGCTTAAATTTCTGCTTTTTTTTTTTTGAAGGCTTAAATTTCTGCTTTTTTTTTTGAAGGCTTAAATTTCTTCATTCTTTTTCTTTTTGAAGGCATGGCCGCTCTGATCTCAACAAAAATGTATGGCTTCTTGGTAGTTCCTTGAGATACATTTGTACTGCATAACAACAGTTAATATTACATTAATTCATTTCACAATAGTCTGGCTTTTCTCCATTTTGGTCGGAATTTGCACCTGATTTTCTTCTTCTCGTATACCCCATCTGGTATAGTACCATCCTCTGCTTGTGGACTCAGAACGGGTTTTCTACCCATAATTAGACCATACTTAATTCGGGTTGGACTAGTTCCACGGAATTAATATATTTTTCAGGTTCCTCCCCTCGCTCAAAAGAATTTATCAATCTGACGCATCTTTCTTCTTTTAAATCATATAGTCTGGACTTTGCTTATTCTACCCATAAATATGTCCCTTTCATTTTTTTTTATCTAATTCCGCCCTGTGGTCAACATATATACAGCAAATTATATCAAAAATATGCATATCACTCACATTGGGCTCTCATTGAGTTTTTAGTTTCTTTCTCAATGCATAAAACCACAGCTTCTTGGGTAATTCAAATTCTATTAACAATCATCTAGCCATTTTAAAAGGTGTCCTCCAACTGCATTCAGCGACTCCGTTCTTATGCGGAGGATAAGAACAGGTTGTCTCACGTTTTAATGCCTTCATTTATTTAATTTATTAGGAGGTTTTTGTAAGCATCAGAAGTAAATTGTCCACCATTATCTGTTTGAATTATTTTTAATTTTCCATGCGGGGGAGTTCTCGGATAAATAGATTTTCGTAGATTGCAAATTATCAAATTTACTTTCAGAAAGTAAATCATAAGTCCTGAGTATTCGGCAACAAAGTTCAAGTCATTATTCTTTAATATACATGTCCTAATATTTTAAATCATTTGGAAGTGTATTTTTTTTATTCCAGTGACATGTTCTTGCAATCTCTTAACATCAGAATTCTTACAGTGGCCTAATATCTTATGCCAAGTTGTTAAGTCATGCGTGGCCAGCTTAGCAGACTTAACACTTTTCAAATAATACTAACGTCCATATTGCTGTATATCAAATCCAGTTCTGTCTGGATATCTTGAATTTAAAATATATAAAGCCTTTTTCCTTCTTTTTTTTTAAATAAACATTCTATATATTTCCTCTAGTATTTCGCAGATAAGTACAGGCACTACCTCTCTGAGGCTAAATTATTAGCTCTGGTGCCGTCCAGTAACTCGATGAAATGTCAGTCGAGCTCAAAATTCGGGTGAAAATTAATAAATTTTGTTACAACCATAAATACAGGATTTATCGCACCCGAATTGACCGAATCACAAGTACTAGCCACAGTACTCAATCCAAACAAAAAAGGCATATGCACGTCCATTCGAAAAAGTTTGTTTTTTTTGTTTCCAAAAAGTCATTCCGTGTATAAAATTGACATTTCCGCACGGACATGGCCGACATTATTACCACAACGAAAACTTTTTTTTTTTTGCCTCGATTTTGGGGGGTACATATTTATCATATTGCTTCATAATTACGTAACGCAATTTTAAACTCAGTGAAAGTTACTTATTTATCTTTTTGAGTTATAACTGATGTGAATGGTTTGGATGAAGGTGGCAAACCCTTCAAGACCATGGCTATTCGTAGCCCATCAGAGAGAGTCCTCACCTGCAATTTTAAAGTATTTGTGACATTCTCTGCTAAAATAATTGGTTACTGATTCGCGGTTAGTTCAAATATATGAAGCAATAATTTTAGGCTTACCTTTTAACAAATAGTACTCGTTTAAATTCGTGTAGGGCTCGGCTTCCATTGTCCTTGGCCTCCCTCATTATTAAAGACAAACTCCAGTCATCCAGGAATTGAATTAACTCCGCGAAAACGGTCGCATTTCTTCATAAAATCATCATGCCCCCCCTCCTGGTCGACTTGCAAAAGATGATGTCATGGAGTTTTCATATTCTTAGGTAGCCTAAAAGAAAACTTCGTCTCCCATAATTCATATCCAGATTCCTTCCCGTCAAAATAAATCGTGATCTGGGCTCATAACCTATGTTAGACATTTCCATGACGGTCGTCCTTGAGTATTGAATCTAGAGGTTCGCAGTGAATATTTCGGAGACAGTAGGAAAGCGTACTTTAGGTTCGCAGTGGATATCACAGCAGAGTGTAGTTCATCCTTCTCCTGGTCACCTTTGGTCCTTCTGGTAGACGAAACAAGATGGCCGCCTTTATACACGACGAATACAGTGTTAGGCGGCTTCTGATTGGTCAACCTTCCATTGGTCGATTATAAAGGGAAATAAGTCATTCTGACTTGCTCACTAGTTACACTCAATATATATACCCAAAAAACCGTAACAATAACAGCGAAACTTTTTTATCGGAAAGGTTGGCTGTGTTTCGCTAGATGACACCCACCTGATAATTGGCGAAAATCTGATTGACAAAGTCCAGATGAAAGTGACTTTGGGATAGGAATTGAGGTTATCACACTACGGGTCGTATTGTTCTGTTGGCGGCCAGAGAAGAAGAGAGAATAGAAAAGAAAAGAAAGAAAGAAAATAAAAAAAAGAAAAAGAGGAGATAATTCTTTTTTCTTTGAGCAAGATATTTTTTTAAGAAACAAGGCTAGTCTGGTCACACCCACACTGTTGATCGGCCATTGGATGAATGTTAACGAGAGCCAGGCGGAGGTGATCATGTGATGCAGGGATGGGGGCTGCTACCACTCCTTAAAGAGGATAGCTATGAGATGTTACTGCGAAGAAGTAGGAAAATCGTTGACGCCCTCTGAGGGTATGGTAAGAGAAGACTTCCAAAAATGGAAATAATAAATTTTTCCTGACCGAAAATAAAAAAAAGGGGATTGTGGATTTGAAATTGTCGGGGAACCTCAAACCCCGACAAAGCCCACCCCGATTTTGTTCGGCGTCCATATAAGCAAAGTCGCAGCGAGCGAAAATCAGTTGGAGTTCCATTTTTCCAGAGTTTCCAGTTCGCAGTTGAAGTGGGTCCCGCCTCGCATTAGCTGACTAAGATTCGCGCAACTTCCGAACTCATCTTCAATTCAAGAACAATTTATTTTTGAAGAGCGACTTAGATTCATACCATCAAAAGAAGTTTTACGACTATCGCCTGAAGACACACCAAGAACCAGTTTCTTAAAGAACAGACAACTTAAGATGTTAAAACTCGCCTAACAAAAACAACGTGTCACGAATCCATATAGCGGGTCGGGAGATAGACGCAGTCCTATGTATCCAGCAACCAGATATAAAGTATTGTTATCCTTTTTTTGATACCTTTGAACTTTTTGAGTTATTATTTTCTTTTCTTTTACACATATTTGTGCGATACCATCCTTATTCGAACTCAACCTGCATTACGGCCCCGACGACTGATTGATTTCGTCTGCCTAAGATCAATTCACAACGTGGGTAGGCAGACTGGAGATCAAAGCAGTTACTTCGGTAACCAGACGTTGGAAGTGAGTTGGGAACGACGAGGCTGATATCGAATCTAACCAGATTCCCATCCGAATCACCAAAAGGTTAGAACGTCACATTTGGGTGCCGCGACCAATACCAAGCCAGTTGATTGTCACAGGACGGGACAACACGAATGACGCAGACAGGCGGACGTCACGTTTGGAGCGGCGACACCCGAACGAAGCAGCGAGGAACGAGCAAGGCTGGGGGACGTCACAGTCAAAATTACGTCAACCATAACGGCGAGTAAACAGTACTGACATTCATAATTTTATATAACATCAGCGTTATAAAAAATCTGTGGAATTTCTACAGGTACAGCTAGTTATTATTAATATTTATTATTAGCAGTACCAAAAGAAATTCTACGGTTGACAGGATGACACTTGTCATACATGTTTTTATATTTTAAGGGGTATAAATTGTAAGCAATAATTTTTAAAATAAGTTTTTATGAAATTTAGTTCCTTTATACATGCAGAGTAAAACCCATGAAACTAACGTGGGTTTTGTTATTTTTTATTATTGAAACGAGGCTGACATACTTCCTATTTCTTTAGCATTTCCATGAATCAGACGTTAAACTGACGAAGGCGTTATCGCTTCATTTTTCTTTTTCTGTCTTTCATTCTATCTAGAAATGCATAGATACAGATTCGACGTACCCCAGAAAATTGCTTCCCGAAACGTAAATTAAATAGTTTCATAAAATTTACGCTGTTTATTGATGCTATGTCAAGAATTTGCGATCAGGCAACCGGAAAGTGATTACAGAAAGAAAAGTACGTACTAACTAATGAAAGAAGGAACAAAGAGAATTACACGTGTCGGTAAGCGTGCGTGAGGAAAGCTCAACAGAAAGGTTGAAGTGAGTCAAGAAGTCTGCCCAGAGAGGATTGACGTCTTAACATCGGCTATCGTGAAGGGCCAGGTAATCTCCCTCCTTAGACCGATGTTGAGGGACAATACGTTCGCCGTATATGCTGATTGGCGTGCCATTGGCGGCTTGCAGTTTAAGTAAAGCTTCCTTTGGTTTGATCGTTGACTTGTCATAGGTGCTCAGTGGTATGACGCTGATCTGCGCGCGTGT
>CAHIKZ030001396.1:145000-260000 GCA_903632075.3 Acanthosepion pharaonis
TTATAATTTTGCTGACATACCTAGAGTGGTAGGTGCACCTAGTAATCAACTATATGCATTCTTTTTGTAAATCTATATCACTTTATCTACAATTCAGTTATAATTTATTGAATTGAGGAACGCAGGATTTGGCATCTAATTCTAGCTGAAGAAATGATTTAAGATTCATTCTTCTAATTGATATCTACGAGCGGGTACTGAAAATATCTGTCACAAACCCGAAAACCTTTCGAAAAAAATACAGAACTAGTGAGGTTAACTGGCCCGTTCGTAAAAAATAGACAAAAATGTTTTAGAATTATTTTTGTATGTTAGCATTAATTAGACGTTCTCAAGCCAAATTTAGATCACATTTGTCGAAAGCGAAAAAAAAAGGAAAGATTTCTTTTAAATTTTAGAAATGTGACCCTATTATATATAAAGTACAGTGAATGTGTATGTTTTTTTTTTTTGTGTGTGTCCAAGTAACTCATACGCTCCCACTGGTCCGATTTCAATAATTCATAGCTCATTTAAAAACCCTAGAAAAGTTAGGCGCTGGGCACGTTTTTCCTTCAGCTCAGATTCAGGGTTGGCAGATTATGCGAGGTTAAACATATATATTAATATATTATACTAGCCTTTGTCGTTGCTTTCATGGTTCAAAGTGTTATGGTCCGGTTCCTTGTACCACGGTGATAGTCCAAGGTAGAACCAATAAAGAAGAACTCGAACACGGATATGGAATAACACAGATATATTACAAACAGGAATATATACAACGAAGTGGAAAGTGTTAGTACAAACAATCAGGTTTAGTAGTAATTGTCTGAACGCGACTCTGTTTCGGACTGCCTCTGACTCGACTGACTCGCTCGCTCTGACTGACTGACCGACTTCTGACGGACCTCACTCCAGACTTCAGACTGAACGATATTCAGTCAACCCACCACGATGGGAATAGTCCATTATGTTGGCACAAGGCCGGTTTAACGTGGGTTTTCCGAGGATTGTGAGCTCGTAAAAAAATATGCCCATTGAAAACCCGTATAAACGGGTTCTGGGTCAGGGTTTAGATGTCGAAAGAGAATCCGCCCTTCGAATATTTGAAAATTTAGTCTTCCTCCCGCCCGAAGGCAGAGAGTTCAACGGATCAGCCGGACGTCCGACTTCAGACTGAAGTGGTCGCATTTCCCTCTTGAGGACAGTATTTTTTACGTATGGAATAGTCCATTATGTTAAATTCATGGGTAAGGTCCCAAAACTCGTCAAAAGAGTTTTTCTTATTTTCCTTTGTAGAAAATTAGCCACGTTTAGTTTTTATTATAAGGAGTCGATTTTAATTTTTCTTATTTGTTGAAAATTAATTATCTAGGTGTACGTTATATTTTTCTTTTTTGGCCATCATTCCAGAATTTATTTTTTACCTATAGGTGCCATTTTTTTTTTATTCTGGGTTTAAAACAGAAATAAAAAAAAATTTCTTGAGCTTGCATTTAAACGTATAGGAATGTTAATTTTTTAGTTTGTCGTTTTTTTAAAAGTTCAAGAAATTTCGTTCTGCCATTTAATTTATAAACAATTTCATGTTATATAAAGTTTTAGTTATTTTCTTTAATACAATGTTTTATTTTTATTTCATGGGTGATAGGTGAGTTCGGGGACAATCTATAACATAAAATTAATACATGTATAAAGATATGGGAAATTTTCAATTAGTTATAACATTTGAAATTTGAAAGTTAACGGAAAACATAATAGCTAATTGAGTAAAACCTATATTATGGAGATCAATTATCCCACGAATTGTGAGATTAAAAAGACCCGCAATATCGCTCTTCAGATTTCACTAATTTAAATATTGATTTAAAAAAAAAAGTTTATTTCAATAATTAATCAATAATCTATAATAAATAAGTCCTTCATTATTGTTCTTCGAGGATCTTTTGTTTAGGAATATTGTCTTATATAGTGTATAAAAATTTTCTTTGAAATTTGCAGGTTTTACGATTTTTGGGATCTAAAGTTGGCATCTATTTGTCGAAACTTTGCTTAAATATAGCGGAAGGTCAATTTATGAATGAAATGTTCATTTAAAATCTTTTTTTCAAAGATTTCATCTTAGACAATATATTTTAATTTGCAAAGCGATAGGGAGGTTGGTTGAATTATTATCTGGTATCTGTTGAGTACGACTCAGACTTACGCGAGATCTACCGACCTAATTGTTCCACTCACTACTGGATTGACTTGTGCTGATCTTGTGCATAACTGTTACCTTTATGCTTATTGTACTGGTTTTTACAATAAACCTTTACTTATTTCATCCATCGTGTTTATGAAGTATATATTCCTATTAGCATGGAATATAACAATAATATAAATACAATGCCAGATTAGTTTTGTTTTTTTGTCAGGGTTATCCATAATTTGTTTTTGTTTCAAATGTCTTTTTGCTTTTTTTTTTTTATATCTGTGTACTATGGGTTGGGTTAAACCTGATATTTTCTTTTAATAAAATATGAGTTGTTTAAAAAATCTAAAAATTTATAGGTTTCATATTTGTATATAAATTATATTTTGCGTTTACAACGATGAGACGACTGCACAAAACTAAAGAATCTTTTGAGTTGCGATTCTGATTAGTTAATAAAGGAATGAATAAAAGAAAAGGATAATGAGAACAAGATGAAAAAGGAACACCACAGCAAAGTAAAACAGAAAGAAAAAAAAGATATTTTTATAAGGAACCGTTGAAAACAGTGTCCTATGTGGGAAATAGTCATAAAATTTAGTAATAATATGTTAAAATATAGAAGGAATGTTTTTTTACAAGACGATATGAGGATCTATCTAGATATATTTACGGATAAAAAAAAGGAAATAAATAGTTTAAATTAAAAAGTTCTTGAGTAAGGGTTCAGTTCGACATTCCAAAGGCCGGCTAGTACAACGGGAAGAAACGTTGAAATAAATATGGCGACAAAGACTGGACAATATTCAATGAATAAGGTTTAATTTATGTAATACCTTTCATAAATATAGACAGATACTGAAAGGCTGAAACGTTGTAATAAATATGGCGACAAAGATGAGGACAATAGTCGAATAATGTAAATAATTTATATAAGGGATCCTCAGAAATTTGACAGATACTGAAAGGCTGAAACGTTGTAATAAATAATGGAAAAGATGAGGACAATAGTCCGAATAATGTAAATATTTTTATATAATACCTCCCGGAAATATAGACAGATGGCTGAAAGGCTGAATCGTTGTAATAAATATGGCGACAAAAATGAGGACAATAGTAATGAATAATGTAAATAATGTACATTTTATTATTTATAGAGCTCCTATAAAATTTTAAATTTCATCATTTAATGACCCATAAGATATGATTTTAATGAAAAAAACAAAACAAAATATTTTATATGCTGTAGATTTTCCTTATCTTTCAACAGAATGGAAACAATCATGGCGTTGGATTTGAAATTTAATTTTTTTGTTGAAAGAATAAGTATTTAGATCTCCCTTTCAAATAACGATTGTATTGACACAATTGATTTCAATTTATTGATGACAAATATATTTTTTTTAATCTTTCAAAGTTGCTATGTTAGTGGTCGAGAGAGAAAATCTTTCAAATGAATAAAGGTTTCACTGTATTTGGTGAACCGTTAAAAAGCTCTACGTTTTTCATTTTTGACTTTCACCTGCCGCCAATTTTATAGGGACGGATTAGCAAGGAAATTATCAATCCTATGGTTGAAAAACTGTTTTGATCGTTCCTCAAAGATTCACTTTCAGTAGGTCGTTGTATTGGGAGTTCAGCTATTTTTGATTAAATATTCATGACTATTTCTCGCGTCTCCAGCAGAATTTATTTTCAAGTTTGCAAATGTGAAAAGTTCAGACCAAATTTACCGAAAATTGAGAGAAACAGCCGACAAAAAGAAAATAAGAAAAAAGTGGCTCATCCAGAAAGTCGAAATATTGTGGGTTTTAATCAGAAAAGAAAAAAAAATGGGCTTGAAAAAGAGGGTTTATGATTAGGTTTGGTCGGAAAACAAAAAAGAATAAAAAATACCAATTTGATTTAAAAAAACAAATCAATATTGTTTTTTTTTTTAATTTTGCATTTTGATAAATTTAAATTGTTATTTTTATTTTGAAAATAAAGTTTTTCCGTTTTCTGATTCTTATTTTGTTTTCCTTCATTTGTCTTTTAAGAATTCCCTCTGAATTTGAAAAGGGAAGAGGAAATTTTGATTTTGATCTTCAGGAAAATGAGGAACAGAATATTTTCTCCTTTTCCAGAGAAATGAAAGAATTCTATTAAAAAAAATCATCAGTGATGTTTCTAGCCGAGGTTCGTTAGGGGTTTCGGATTTTTTCAACATCATGTCCTTCTTCACGGAAACACATAAATAGAACTGATTTTTATAACTTGGGATCTTGAAAATAGCTTCAATTTTTTCCATCTTTATGACATGATTTGTTGCGTAAAAAACAATTATGGCACAAGGCCGAAAGGGCAAATGGGTTGATCTTGATCATCACAATCATCTTAGACCTAGCAAATCCGATTCACGACCCATTCAAAACAAAACAATTTGCGCAAATATTCCTAAAGAAATTCATGAATCATTGAAATACCAAAATACCTCATGTATTCAGGGGAAAGTTACAAAAATTCATCTCCATGACAAAAAAAAAAATCAAAAAAATGAGGGCACAGGTGCGACTCCTCTTAGAAAGTAGAAGAACTCTTAGATAACTTCCGGTTCACTAGCAGGTGCGATCTTTCAATAAAAATTCTTTTCAAATGGATTAAAATAATTTCTATCTGGTCAGAAACATGGCGATGTGGACAACTTTAAATTTGTAAAAAACGATTTGTTCATATTTTGAAACATATACATATTAGAAAACGTTAACACTATGGAAAATGCCCTCAAGAATCACGATTTGGTTACATTTATTCCATTTCGTTCATGTTAATCATTCCTTGAAGAAAAAGGAAAAGAGAGGTTTCTTCCTTTTTTGTTTGAACCTCCCTCTGTTTCTTTAACGTACTACAAACATCAATCTTATACACAATGTATACGTTAAACACACACACACACACACATACAATCAAAAAAAATCTTTCCTGTAACCCTTAAAAAACTTACGCTAGATCAAAGCCAGACACTAACACCTGTAACAATGGTCCGAGGTACCCTAATTCTGTCCCTAGTTGTTAATTTTTATATTTCTTCATTTACATCTGTTATGTTCCGGTTCCTTGTACCACGGTGATAGTCCAAGGTAGAACCAATAAAGAAGAACTCGAACACAGGTATGGAATAACACAGATATATTTCAAACAGGAATATATACAGAGAAGTAGAAGTGTTAGTATGAACAATCAGGTTTAGTAGAGAGAACAATGTCGTCTCGACCAGTATCACTATTCCAATGTCTTGCAGTAATTGTCTGAACGCGACTCTGTTTCGGACTGCCTGACTGACTCGACTCGACTTGACTCGACTGGAACTACTGACGATATTCAGTCACCCCCCACCCGGGGCATCATGGGGCACAAGGCGGTTTAACGTGGGATCTCCGAGAGCGTGGGCTCGGCCTAAAATATGCCCATTGAACCCGTATAAACGGGTTCAGTTTCGGTTTACCTCCCCGAAAGACAATCTGCCTTTCGGCGTAGCCTCTTTCGGGTTCCTCCCCGCCCGAAGGCAGAGAGTTCAACCGAGCAGCCGGTCAAGACTTGAACAACAGACTATATTTAGTCCCCCCCCCATGTGGGCATCTTGTGGCACAAGGCCGGTTTAACGTGGGATCTCCGAGAGCGTGGGCTCGGCCAAAAATATGCCCTTTGAACCCGTATAAACGGGTTCAGGTTCGGTTTACCTCCCTGAAAGAGACTCCGCCCTTTGGCGTAGCCTCGTTCGGTTTCCTCCACGCCCGAAGGCAGAGAGTTTCACCGATCAACTGGTCGACCGAGATCGACTTGAACGACCGACTCCTTGCCTACTCCTGAGGCACAGTATTTATTAAGTATGGAATAGTCCATTATTATTATTATTATGGGTAAAATTCCATAACAGCATCTGTTTTTTCTTTTTCTTTTTTTTTCTTTCATTTTATCCATCATTTATTCGCCCTTCTTTATTTTCATCTTGTTCTTCATTCTTTTTCTTCATGATCTATTTTTATTTTGATCGTCATTCATTTTGCCTTATTTTCTTTTCCCTTATTTTTCTGTATTTCTTCAATTTGATTAGGTTGTTCCTTTTTTCTTCATTTTATCCTTTATTTATTCATTTTTCTTCATTTCAGTTTTGTTCATCATTCTTATTTTTTTCACGACCGTCTTTTTTTCATTATTTGTTTTCATCATTTTTTTTTTACATTTTCTCCGTCACTCTTTCTACTTTGATTCACTACTTTCTTCATTTTTCGTTAATTCATGATCTCTTTCATTTTTGGAATTTTTTAATTTTCAGTAAAAAATTCTTCTTTCTTTTCATTTTTTTCTTTTTTCTATTTTCACAGTTTTTTTTATTCTTCTTTTTTCTTTTTTCCTTCATTTTTTTTATTTTCCTTTTCTTTTTTTATTTTCATTTAATTTTTTTTATTTTCTTCATTTTTTTTCTTTTTTTTATTTCTTTTATTAGTTTGTCTTCTTTTATTTTTCATTTTTTTCATTCTTTTATTTTTTTCTTTTTCAATTTCTTTTATTTTCATCTTTTAAATTCTTTTATTTAAATCTTTTTCATTCTTTTTTTTAATTTTTTTTTTTTTTTTTTTCCTTTTTTTATTTTTTTTTTCATCTTTTTTCAAAATTTTTTTTTTTATTTTTTTTTTTTCATTTTTATTTTTCTTTGAGGATTTTCTTTTTTTTTCGACTTTTTCATTTTTTTATTTTTCATCTTTTTTCATTCTTTTATTTTTTTTTTCCTTTTTTTTTTTTCCTCTTTTTTTCTTTTTATTGAATAGTTTTTTTTCATTTTTTTTATTTTTCATCTTTTTTCATTCTTTTATTTTTCATCTTTTTTCATTCTTTTATTTTTCCTCTTTTTTCATTCTTTTATTTTTCCGCTTTTTCCTTCTTTTATTTTTCCTCTTTTTTATTCTTTTATTTTTCATCTTTTTTCATTCTTTTATTTTTCATCTTTTTTCATTCTTTTATTTTTCATCTTTTTTCATTTTTTTTTTGGTCTTTTTTCATTTTTTTCTTTTTTTCCCTTTTTCCTTTTTTTTATTTTTTTATTTTTCATCTTTTTTTCATTTTTTTATTTTTCATCTTTTTTTCATTCTTTTATTTTTTAATTTTTTCATTCTTTTATTTTTTTTTTCATTCTTTTATTTTTATTTTTCCTTCTTTTTTTTTTTCTTTTTTTTTTTTTTTTTTTCATCTTTTTTCATTCTTTTATTTTTCATCTTTTTTCATTCTTTTATTTTTCATCTTTTTTCATTCTTTTATTTTTCCTCTTTTTCATTCTTCACGTGTCTATATTTCTTTTGCAATATTCATTTCTTATTCTTTTATATATATATTTTTTTCACTTTTTTTGCATTATTCTTCAATAAAATTTTCTATTTTATTCCTCATTTCATCATCATCTTCACTTTGATTTTTCCCAGTTCAGTTGATTACACCGTTTTTTAAGATTTGTCTCAATTTCATTTTCATTGATACACCACGGATTGAATCGCAATATAATTTAAAAATGTATTTTCTTTTAAGGTCTTTTTTTTTTTTTTTTTATTTTTTTTTTGTTTTTCCTTTCTTTCGTATTTCTTTCTTTCTTTCTTTCTTTCTTTCTTTTTCGCTCTCTCTCTTTCTTTCTTTCTTTATTTTGTTTGTGTTGTTTGTTTATTTCTTTCGTTCTTTCTTACTTTTCTTTCTTTTGTTTGTGTTTTCGTTCTTTCGTATTTTTCTTTCTTTCTTTCTTTCTTTCTTTCTTTCTTTCGTTTTTCGTTTATTTCTTTCGTTCTTTCTTTCTTACTTTTGTATTTCTTCATTTTTTAACCCCTTTTTTCCTTTTTTAAAAACTTTTCTACAATTATTTCTACATAACCGTTTTACTTATTTGTTACAGTTTCATTCATTTTTTCCCTTTGCGTATTGTAGTGTTTTCTTTTCTTATTTTATATTAATATCTTTTTATTTATTTAATGTCTGTTAACTGAAGATTTCATGGAAATTCAATTTCGGATTTTAACCTGAACAGACGAACTGAATCAGATAAATATAATGATTCATTTTTTTTTAAATTTCAAAATTTAGGCAGAGACCTTAGGCGTATGGAACTGAAGTAGATTTAGAAGGAACCGGAAACCCAATCCTAAACATTAAACAAGGGATTAACCTTTACTCTTGTTCAAAAGCCCTGGAAGGAGTTCTATTCGTGTGTGTGATACAACAAAAACAGCTCAACATACCGTGGATTTGTTAGGGCAATACCATTAAAAAAAATAAATAAAGACTAGAGGATGAAAGATGACGAAGCCAAGGCAATTTGAAGTCACATCTAGATCTTTGGAAACACCTTTACTCATCAGAGTGGAATGGATTACCCAACCTGAAAATATTTCTAACATGGCCCCACCTATAAGGTTATGTACAGCTTATATTGAATTTTGTAACTATTTTTTGGAGGGGTGGGAGTCTGATCCTTGTGTCTGGTATATGCTTGGTGTTATGATCAGTATAATGGGATTCATATATTTGTACCCAGCAGACTGCTTTCTCACTCAATAACAATAATAATAATAATAATAATGATGATGATGATGATGATAGTGATAGTGATGATGATAATAATGATGATAGTGATAATGATGATGATAATAATGATGATGATAGTGATGATAATAATAATAATAATGATGATAGTGATGATGATGATGGGACCATCAACAATTCCCGTTGTAGTTGGAGCCCTCGGATTGGTTGGAAAAGATTCCAATAGACAAATTTAAGGGATTCCTGGAAGCCCATGCCTTAAAGAAATACAAAAAAATTATTCCCACGAGTACAGCCCACAACTTACGAAGGGCTTTGTAAAATATCTTTTTTTTTCCCAGTGGAAAATGTCATGATGCCATTTCTAACCTTAGGTCGCTGGGTGGGACCCAGAAAGAAATGAAAACACACAAGAAATCAAAGGAAATAAAATAATAATAATAATAATTACAACTAGAAATTACAATGGTAAAAAAAAAAAAAAAAAAATTAAAATGGTGTCCAGACACCAAACATCTTTTTTAGCTAATTTGAGTGCGCTAAATCTGAAAATGACCTTACTTTTTCCTGGTTAGCTACCATTTTTGCTGTACAGAAATGCATCATTTTTGGAAAAAAAAAGCATTTTTTTCATTTGTTTTCTGTATATATGATATTGACCGGTGGCAATATTTCTCAAAATAAAATCGTAGAAACCTCTCATTTCTTATTTAAATCAACAAATATTGGTCTGCTTATGGAGAAATACTATTTTTGCAACAACACTCAGACCTTAAGTCTTTAAAAATAACACGATTGAATATACAAAGACGAACAAGAATTTTCATCAAATCATTTTATTTCTAACAGCAGAAATAAAACATTTATGAACATAAGAAATATGGTAAAAAAATTCACTTTCTTGATTGTCTGTCATGTTTAATGTTATTTAAGTCCTTTTTATTAGTCCAGCAGTATCATGTACAATGGAATAGGTGCACTCAATTGGGATGTCTTTAGTTGGAGTTTCTTTCCAACTGTGTAAACAAAATGCTCTCAATGTGCAACCAAGTAGTGATGGACTAAATATATGAATATCAAACAGAAGATTTTAGGATTTCATTTTTTGATGTTTTAATTATCAGGTTTACTAAATTGTATTACTGATAAAGTTTATCAGTTAATTTGAATTTTTGGGGATAAATTGGAAAAAATCGGTACTTTTTTTTTTAAAATTTTTATCAAAAAATATTTGACTAAAAAAACCTATCTGAAAAAATTGATTGGCCTACCTGAAAATTGATGTGTTTTATTAACTAAATTTTGTGACCAGCCAAGATCGTAAATTGATCTTTTTTCTAAAAATGTACAATTTTAGTACAGAAAAAACGGTAGCTAACCATGAAAAACTAAGGTCATTTTCGGAATCAGCATCATCAAATTAGCTAAAAAAATGTCTTTTGTTTCTTGGCACCAAAATTCGTGTTGACTAGTGTTATCAAGTTAAAAAAACTGAAAAATCAGGTTAATTCATATTCTGTGATGAATATCCCTCAAAATATTTATCATCTTGTATCAGGTTTCACGGTATCAGCATTTACCGAATATAAAATACGACATAAATGGGTAGACCAATATAAGTACTGGAAAATCTGAAACTTTTACGAGAAAGAAACTGCAAGAAATTGGTCTGAACACCACTCAGACCCGTTTACAGATGCGTAACAATTTTATATACTTTACAATAGACACAGAACAATCAAAGCTAATCGTCCAGAATAGTGATCAAAAAGAGAATGTTTTTTCTTATTGACGTGGCAGTTCCTGTAATGTATTCAAAAAATTATCAAAAATTTGAATATTAAGTTTAGGTTCAAAATTGGAGCGTTGGAATTTAATTCCAGTGATCAGTGAAAGCTTTATAGCACGGCCTTATAAAATGTACAACTGAAGCTTCACAAATTGTATATAGACAAGTTGCAGGAGACAAGAACATTATTACTAAACTATTGTGCCATCAAATAAGACCTTCATTTACTTCAAAGGCAAATTGTACTGAATAATTTAATTATATTATGATGTAATATGTTATACAGTGCAGTAAGTTTAGTACGATTTTCCATAAACAATACACATCTAAAACATTTTGTTTTATAATTTGTGCCCAGCAGTATTATGGTGATATAGAAACTTTTATATATCTTTTTTTATTATTAATTATTATCTAACAAATGATGTAAAATTCTCATTCATTGTGTAGAATTTTTTTTTTGTAATCTTTTACAATTTTTACTCAGTGTTTAATTATCGTATGCAGTAAAAAAATGCATATTTTGCTTGTGGTGATTCATAATTAGAATTCTGGTTTGATATATATATATATATATATATATATATATATATATATATATATATATATTCGATTCAGTGTATCTAATACAAAAGATATTAGCTTTATTTGGTTTTATACTTGAAATAGTAAAGCTTTTAACGGAAATTTGGTATTTATGTACATTTTTCAGACGCTCTTTAAAACTAAACTGATAAAAGCTATGAAGCTAATGTACTGTGTCAGTACTTATCACATAGAACGCCAGATTTTACAACGAGTGCAATAATGATTTTCTAAAAAAGTGAAAAAAAAAAACAAAAAAAAAAAACAAAACAAAAAAACACGTCATTGAAGAGAAGAGAGGCAGTTGGAAATTATATTTTCATTGGTGAAAATGAATTGAGAAATGAAAACAGGGAATAAATTCGCTGGTTTCTATTTTCATTGGGACGGCGATCGGTCCAAGGATGGAGAACAGGTTGTCTCTTTGTTGAGAATTTAAGTAAACAAATATATTTTCGTTGACGAAAACAAACTGGGAAACAATTTTATCTATTGCTCGAAAGGTTGAATTAATGGTCTAGTTGGACAGAGGTGATTTTAGGGAAGTGAAAAGGAGTAAAAGAATTGAGATTAATGAGAAGAATAAGTTACACGCTTTCACCTACGCACTTTAAAAATTACATTTGTCACAAAGACAGTTATCCCAGCCGTGACAGGTTCGAGGAGTTAGCATACCGAGAAGGAAGAAGAAGAAATTGAATTTAACTCCGCCTGTGTGAAGTGGTGGTGTGAGATGTGAAGTGAAGCAGGTTGGACTTAAGGGAGAAACAATCTCTGTGACTAGTCCCAAGAAAAGTGGATAATTTTCCAAATTTGGCAAGTTGATTTTGAAATCAAGAATATGGAACAAAGAGTTTTTATTGCAATTAATGTAAAAATTGAGAAATTACTTTCCAGTCCACGCCAGTTTTGGGTCGAAATGCATATAAGCGGATGACATTGGGAGCTCAAAGACTTGGGCTGAGAAACCGCATCGAGTGACTCTGGAATCCGTGTTAGCTGCCACCAGATTTCCTGAATCTAAAGAACTTTGAACCCAGCTCTTCCAGAATTTTAGACGAGACCCATTATCATTATAGGGATTGCTGCGGGAAGGGTTAATTTTTGTACCAAGAACTGTATAAACCAATTGAAGATTAACCCCATGAATCCTTAAGTATATTTTTTGCCGTGAAGATATTTTTCTTCCTTAATATTGCACTCACCACGGCTTGAACCATCGCTGCGGTTACTACGACCTTCTATCTGCCACTGATCTGAGATTAAGTATACAACGTGGATCGAAGCGGTCAGTGACCAACAACCAGCTTGAACCAGCGTCAGCATTGACTAGCGCAGAATTAGCACAGTGGTCAAAACGTCGTCATAAGACCCCGAGGGCCGAACAACTAAACATAGTTACACCACCGGGTGTCAGTAGCTGCCAAAGGTGTTATATTAATTGGTGACTGTGACCAAGGATGTGACCCTGTTGGCAGGTGGTGTAATATATAAATACATCGCCTTTAGGAGGTGACACCCTTTGAATCTTTGTTCATTGGCGGGAGTGTGGGAGCGTAAGGGAAAGACAAGTTATTATTACATAGTTGCATAAAGTCGAATATATATTACATTGAGTCACAGACTTTCTCCACATCTGTTTATTCCAGCATAATCTGAAACTTCATAACTTCTTACTAAACAAAGAATAATTACATTGCAATAAATTGTATCTTTATTATTTGCAATAGGGCATAACCTCTGAAGATAATCTTGGATAAGATTGAAACTACTTGGAAAAATAAAAGAAATAACCAAACCTACGGCATCTTTCTTACTCAGTATTATAACAGTACTAAGAAATCGATCCGTTAAATTCAGAATAAATAGACATAATATGTCGAGACTATTCAACCACACACACAGACACACACAGACACACACACATATATATATATATATATATATCCGTAGAATCTGAAGATGACTTATCGTTTCTGCATCTCATCTGTAAACCCGAAGGTGACTCCGCAACCCCAAGTTGGAGGCGCGGAGTCTGGAACAGTGGGGTCACTGAAAATCCGTTGTCGCAATCACTGCTGACGATGCCCCGTGGCGTTGATCTCTGGCAGCGGCGTGCTTCCGGCGTTGGGCATCCTCAAAGGTGACAGCCGCATCATGGATTGCGATTCGCCAACATGATATATATATATATATATATATATATATATATATATATATATATATATATATATATATATCCTTGAATGACATATCGTTTCTGTATCTTATATGTGAACTCGGGGTAGCTCCTCAACCCAAGGCTGGAGGCACAGAGTCTGGACGACAAAGATTAAAATAGCGCGTGTTTCCAGTTCAAATTTTTCGACGAAGTCTTTAATCTTCTTTTCATTACATAAATTTTGTCCGTAAAAGCGTTTTTCAGCGATCGAAAAAAAGGGTAATAATCAATTAGAGTAAGAACAGGTGTATATAGCGTGAACAGGTAGGTAGAGCGAGAACAGGTTTATATAGCAAACAGGTGAAAATAGCGAGAACGTGTATACAGTGAACATGTGTATAGAGTGAGACAGGTGAATATAGCTAGAACAGGTGAATAGAGCGAACAGGTGTAACTAACGGGAACGGATGTATATAGCGAACAGGTATATATATATATATATATATATATATATATATATATAGGAGAGAGCAGGTGTATATAGTGAACAGGTGTATTGTGACGTCCCTCAACACAGCCTTCTCTCTCTCCTCGCTGCTTCGTTCGGGTGTCGCCGCTCAAAACGGGACGTCCGCCTGTCTGCGTCAGTCGTGTTGTCCCGTCCTGTGAAGATCAACTGGGTTGGTATTGGTCGCGGCACCCAAATGTGACGTTCTAACCTTTTATCTTTTTCCTTTCCTTTTCCTTCCTTAATCTCAGCTCTCATCCCCAATGTCACCTGGGATCTATCAATGTCAATTATCAAGTGGGGTAGTTGTCTAGCGAAACACAGTCGATTCCCGTCTCGAAAAACAGTTTCATTGTCCTAGCCGTATTTGCATTCTTGGTGCCAATTTCTGATAACATAGTTTTATTATCATAACCGAATTCTAACACCCATAGATGTCTTGTCAAAACGGCAAAGACGTAACCCATGGTTGGCTTCGTGTGCGGTTAGCAGACGATCTATTAAATCCTTTCCTGACAATATTGTTTGCCCCCTCTGACACAGTTATTTTTTCTTATCTATCCAAAGCTCTGTATTCACCTGTTCCTTGTCAGACAATCCTACGACACTCTATACGACACTGGTGGTCAGAATTTTTCCATTATCAAAATAACATTGTCGGAATGTCTCGGAGTTTATCCAGCCGGTCTGTGGTTTGTTAATTAGTTGTTCGCCAGCATTAAGTGGCTGTTATCTATCCAAAGCTCTGTATTCACCTGGTCCTTGTCAGACAGTCCTACGACACTGGTCGTCAGAATTTTCACCATCTTTTTCCATTATCAAAATAACATTGTCAATGTGTCTCGGTCGTGGGTGGTTTCTTTTATAATCTAAGCTTAAGTCTCGCCTCTCTTTTCCTTTCTTTCCTTTCTCTTTTTCCTTTCTTTTTTTCCCCTTTTTTTCTTTTTGTGCCCCTAAATGGTGTCACAGTATAGAGCGGGAACAGGCGTATATAACGAGAACATGTGTATAGAGCGAGAACAGGAGTAAATAGCGAACAGGTGTATATAGCGAGAACAGATGTATATAGCGAGAACAGGTGTATATAGCGAACAGGTGATTATAGCGAACAGGTGTATATAGCGAGAACAGGTGTATAGAGCCAGAACAGAAGTATAAAGCGAACAGGTGTATAGAGCGAGAACAGGTCAATATAGCGAACAGTTGTATATGGCGATCATATGTATATATCGAGAACAGGTGTATATACTGAAGAGGTGTATATAGTAAGAACAGCTGTATATCGTCAGTCGAGTAGAACAGACAAGCCCAATTCCGAATTTTTTTCTAGCCATTTACTTGCTGTATGGGGCCTTACGTTGTCATGGAGTAAAAAGAAACAAAAACATTTTTCTTAACAACGAGCACTGTGCGCTTTTCGACGAAACCTTTATGGACACGTTGCAGCTACTGGGCTTATAAATGTTCATTTATAGCTTCCTTGCATCTTAAGGGATTTAAAGGAATAATACTCCGACGAACCCATCACGCACGTAATATTACTTTTTTTTCCATGGAGTTCAGCTTTTGAGGTTGTTTGCTTTTTGTTAATGGTAATGGTTAGATCATTCTTTTCCATACAAGAAATATTCGTTATACATTGACTGAAAAGAGAGCGTTACCGTTAGTTTGAATTCTTGGTTTAATGTTTTGGTTGTGTAGCAACTGGCGGTGTTGGGAAAAACTAATCATAGTACATGTTAAATTTTCTTATTTTCTATACTTCTGGATGTTATATCTGATCTATACACCGAGGTATTTGAAGTGTTTAGTATTTACTAGTTCCAGATTCTGAAATTTTATAGTGGATTCAGGGTGTTCTGGAAGTATCCTCTTTAGTTGGTTTGCGATTTAGTATATATTTAAGGACTCTTGGAAAATAATTTCTGACTTTTTCAAATCCTTCAGTTTTTCAGTGGCCACCCTATATAATTTATAGATATGGCGCTGTTAAGCCGTCCCGTCCAGAAACAGCGAAGACGAGCGTATGGTACATAGCAAAGCACCCCATATACTGTAGCAATAAGATCTCGCCTTTGTCGTTGGTGCAAAGAAACTGGAAGATGCGGATCTCGGTGTCTAACTATTTAAATTTACATAAAAAAAACAGAAATTTATATTAATTACTGAAGACTCAATCTCCCCCAGATGGCCCTCAAACGACACCATAGGAATCTATTCGATGGCGATGTAAAGTAAGTGTAAATCAGGTTAGAGGGACATGAGCTGCTCACTAGACTTTTGAATGGCCCGTGTTGATAATCATGCTGTGATCTAAATTCTTAGATCGTTTCCGCTTTACGGGTAGGAAGTGATTCTAATTAAATACTTCAGAAATTATGCAAATATTCATCAAAACAAATGCCGAGTGGAAATGAATTATTTGTAATAAAAATGATAAAACTATTTACGTTTACTTAATATCTGCACAGGCACACACAAATATGCATTTTTATATATGTAATCAATTTGCAAGTGAGATACATACACATACAATCGGTGAAATATTTAGCTTAATTTATTGGATGGATAATTTTGTGTAACTTACATTATACATATATTCAAAGGTCAGTGTATATTTCATATATATATATATATATATATATATATATATATATATATATAATAAATAAGTTACATTATTCGGACTATTGTTTTCATCTTTGTTGCCATATTTATTACAACGTTTCGGCCGTTTTACGCTCTGGCCTTCTTCAGATGGTTGGAATGTCGAACTGAACCCTTTATTTCGCTCACTGGGGTAGACTGTTCTAGTTCCACGTGCCATGTTTAATCGCAGTCAGTTATCAGTTATCTTCTGTTAATTCCCCTCTCCGAGTTCTCCACCAACGTCTTTATCCACTGTGCCATGTCTCCTTAAGGAGTTAGATCCAGTGACAGGGCCCAAAGAGTGTGAGTTCAATACCTGGTTAAGGCAGTGGAGAACTTGGAGAGGGGGATTAACAGAAGATAACTGATAATGTGTTATTAAGAAAGTACTTGTATGATACAAGCGTGTCATACAAAAAGGTCTATGCAAGTGCGAGAGTTCAGTCATCAGTGGATCGTTGGAAACTAAAGTGGCCCTGCAGGTAAGCTCTCATCTACGACCTACGACATCTTGAAGCAAGAGAAAAAAAGAGCGAAAGTGGAAGGAAATGTTTTTCTTTTTATAGACATAAACAGCGCCGCCTAATGGGCGTTTTACGAAGCCAAGTTGGGTAAACCCCCAAGGGTGAGCGTTATCACTGCTTTTCTTCCAATTCCAGATCATAGTTTCGGTTTTAGAAAGGTTTATGTAAAGTTCTACTTAGTAGAGCATGGTGATTCTTATTCCAACAATGAATACATATGACATCAGCATAGCCTCCAGCATATTTAATACATTGGCCTCAGGAGGGAAACAGGAACATTGGATTCGTTTGGGATGTGGTAAGGAATAATCAAAGACTATTTCCTCTTCTCTTTGCTTGTGTATGACAGAGTCCAACCTTCAACATAGAGAGGATCTGCGGTATGCTATCAGGAGGGTTCGATCACCACCCGCATTGTTCTTTAATTCTTGTTCACGACTCTTCAGGAGTAGGCTGGGCCTTCACATCCATCTCTCTCACCGCCACGAGAGGGGAGAAAGGGACTAACGAGAGAGGGTGACGATCCCGATGCTCGGATGCGGAAGGGTGCCAACGACGATGTACTTAAAAAAGATTTTATATACAGATATGTCATACAAGAAATTATATCCAAATATATATGTCACGTGTCCAAAATGTGTCGACTCTCACGTATCATCCTGTTGGGAGAACTCGCCAGTGGCAGAACGCTACGCGGTGGCTCAAAACAACGCTTCAAGGATCAGTTGAAAAAAATTCCTGACACAAGCCAATATCGACTCTGAAATCTGGAAAACCCTTCCCTCAAATCGGCCTTCCTGGCTTAGGACCATCCCAGTTGACCGAGACTCTCGGGTCCAACATTGAACATGGAGAGGATCTCCGACGTGATGTTAGGAGGGCCCGACAAACCTAGCCGCTTACGATTCTTTAGGTGTAGACTGGGCCTTCACAGACATCTCCATCACTGCCACCAAAGAGAAATGAAATGAGGGGAAAGGATGATGATCCCGATGTTCAGATGCGAGTGGGTGCCGACGGCGACAATGAAAGGGATTAATCATGGAAGATATTAAATAATTTGGTACTATCATTTTCTCCTTGTCGAACTCCTGCGTGGAACATTGTTGTATGTAAAACTATTTTCATCGTCTGTTATGATATAGTAAAGACGTGGTAGGGAATAATAACAGACTATTTCCTCTTCTCTGTGTTTCTGCATGACAGTCCAACCGTCAAAATGGAGAGGATCTCCGATATCGTATCAGGAGGGCACGACTAACCCAGCCGCGTCCATCACACACACTCCTCTGTAACTCCTGCTCACAACTCTTCAGGAGTAGGCTGGGCATTTACAGCCATCTCCGTCACCGCCACCAGAGGGGAAAAACGGAATAAGGAGAGAGGATGGCTATACCTATGCTCGGATGCTAGCGAGTGGCGACGACGACAATGAACGCGATTAGTCTTGGAAGTTATTAAATCATTTGGTACTATCATTTTCTGCTTGTTGGGCTCCTACGTGGAACATTGTTGTAGGTAACATTTTTTTCATCTTCTGTTATGATATATTAAAGAAACCTGTTATTTGGGATAACCGCCATTACAATTGGTTCCCGCACCAAAAAAAAAAAAAAAAAATATATATATATATATATATATATATATATATTCTTGACTCAAGCTAATAGTTGCTGTCTTCGTGATTTTAGTACTAATGATATTATCATTGTTGGCAAGCAAAGATATTGCCTCCGGTTGCCACCCCTCTCCCGACGAGGGCTGTTTCTGTCAAACTGAAAGTTGAAATCAATCGACCTGAGGCGAATTCAGCGTGAGTCTGATGTCACAAGCGAGCAATGTAAAAAGCTGATTGCATCGATCAAGTCAGATGCTCTTTGCGCTTATTGCAGCGCTTCCCAGAGTTCCACGTTTTCTCATTGGTGCTTAAAAAAAGATGGAACTTTGGGTGCGTAGTGGGGTGGAGAAGGCGGGAGTGGTGGTTTCAGGAAAGGAACGGGAGGGTGAGTTGGCTTGTTAAAGAAACTTCAGAAGGTAAACACAGGAAAGATTGGTACAGAGAATAAATCGGGAGAAAAATTAAGTTATCGAGAGAATTAGCGGAGGTAGGGGAAAAAAAGAGAAAAAAAAAGTTATAGATAAAAAAAAAACAAAAAAAAAACAAAACATTAACCCTTTCCCAGAATATAGTTTACCCCAACAACCCTGCATAAAAAAATGATTATATACCATTATTAATATCCATCTCTTATATTTTTTATCGTAGTTCACATGGTAAATGGAATATATGGTCATCGCCCTGTACTCGAGTGAATCACTCAATGATAGATGAATCCGCCATGTACAGGTCCTGTCCACAAACCAGTGAAGACGGTTTCAAACTGACGCCATATATCGCTAAATATATCCCCTATCATTACTATAATTTTAAATAATATAAGAGGTTGAAGACTGTATTATAATAAGCAATATAATAGGTCCTGATCTGGCATCTAGTCTACAATCGCTATCCCACAGAGGTCCCATGGCTTCCCTCTGTCTCCTCTACAAGTATTTTCACGGCAACTGTTTCGACGAGCTACTTTCGCTGGTTCCCTAGACTGCATAAATTTAAACGAGCTGCCAGGCTGGCCTCTCGGTCCCACCCTTTCATTGTCAAAACTGTTAAATGTAACCGTCTCTTCTACTCAAACAGCTTCTTCTCCAGCACTTCCCGTCCGTGGAACTCTGTTATGCCATAGTACCTATTCTATTGTAATGGACTGTCCCATAGATAATAAGTAGGAGTAGCAGTGGCAAGTCTGGCAGAATGGTGTTGAGCGCGTCAGTCGAGATTCGGACATTTTGAAGTACCAACCATCACAACTAGATTTGCTGCGTCATTGACTCTTATTTTCCAAGTTCCTAACGTTTTGTACGTCGGACCTAATTTAGGACGACTTATTAGAAATACAAGCCTCCACTGTGAAAATACTCCACAACAAACTCCCTTTTCCTTACTTGCTTCCCCGATGACTATAATCTTCAAATATTCAAGTGTAATATCAATCGACATTTGACACATTGAGAGTGTCCCCCTTTCTTCTCTGCATCCTTTCCTCAAACATGTCTCTTTATTTTGTTCTCAATCCTCTGCAACCCCCTTGCGTACTAGTAACACTCCAGATTTGCTTGGAGTAAATTGCTTTAAAAAAGCAAGGTTTTACCAAAAATATACCGTACGTTTATAGTCAAATTAAGAATATAAAATGAAACCAAAATTACTCAGAACTGCATGTTTATTTATCACTGTTTTTCGTGGAGCCCCTAGGGACCCTAATGTTTCGGGTAACATTGATCAACCCAGTCAGAATAACTATGTGGGGGTGTTGGTAAAAGAAATTATTTTAGAGAATAGTCTGGCACAAGGCTAAATGAAAAAGGAAAGTTGTAGCAACCTATCAAGTAGAGAATATCTGCCAACCTTGAAAATCAGCATTCGAATTCCTGTTTTTTTTTATATTCTGTTTAACACTGATTCGAGTACTCCTGTCTACGAAATACAGGCTTACGATCATGTTGAAACACCGGCTCTTGTACAATCGCCGAAGTTAAGCATCGTCGAGTCGTCGAGTCTGGTAAGTATTTAAATGGATGATCGCGTGGGTACGTGTTGTAAAGTAGTTTTCACAGTGGAGGCTTGTATTTTACTGAGTCGGTCCTAAAAGGGTCCGACGTACAAAACGTTAGGAACTTGAAATAATAGTTAATGACGCAGCAAACTATTTGTGGGGCTCATATTTTAATGTCCGACATCGACTGACTCACACAACTCACTCAGCTTCACTGGCGACTGCTACTACTACTACTTATCTGTGGGAGAGTCTATTTACAATAGAAATAGGTACGTTCCGGTATAACAGTATGATAGGTGCTAAAAGCTTTGGTCTGCGGCTGGTGTCATGGATAACAGCTCGGGGAGTCGAGTTCAAAGTTCAGTTGGCTTCTTTAGATTCACTTACGGGTAAATATCCTTGGCAAAGGTTCGGATCCATACTCATCTCCCCCAACTATGTGTTAATTAGTAGAATTCGTGAATCACTATTATCTAAAAAAAATAACGTCTTACAATCTAAAAATATATTTTAATTTTTTCAGTCCGTTGTTAACTGACGCAGAGAATGGCTTGCTAATTTTAACGCATCAAAAACTAAACTGCACTTGCAACGTTCAGCTGATAAGTGCGGTGAAGTCATAGAAACCGACAAAATTACTTTGGTGATTAAATAATGACCCAAGCATGGCGCGGCAAAATAATAAAAACAAAATCTGGGGACTAAATTTGATGTAAAAAGTGATAAGGCTAATTTATATGTTAAATTGTAAAGATTTTTAATTTCGCAGTGTTTAACTGACGTACTGGCCATAAAATGTGTACGACGGCTTTTCTCTTGACACCGCTATTACTGTACACTTCCTCGATTCCCTCGGCAATGTTTATTGCTTTAAAAAGCTATATTTAGAATTTTAATAACAAAAATGCACACGTGAAGCAATACAACTTCTCACACATCTTTAGGAAATGAATATATAGATTCTTTATCCTTTTAACATAATTTAATGACCAGAGTTTATCGGGAATCTTGTCTCCTCTACAATTTTGAATTGTTGAACGTAAAATTTTGCTAGTGTTTTTACATTGCCGTAAAAATAGGGCTCATTGAAAGACTGATCGTCCAAAACCTGTCAGTGTGGTCAACCTTTTCTGATGGTGGTAGACAAGTGGACGAGTTTAATGAATCGGATAGTGAGTAAAGGAGCAGTGTGTGAAACGGCAAGGCAAGTGAGTGTGTAGGGGGTTCGTGTTTTATGTAGCCGGAATTTAGTCAGTGACAAGCCAGAAAAAAATTCGCCTTCCCGTAGAAAAAGGAAGACATTGCCAACTAGATGAAGATTCGTATTTTTTCTACTTTCCGACCAACAATTTTTTGGAAAAGCATTTATCGCTATTGTTTCGTTCATGGCGATCATAGCCTTAATATTAATCATTGAGACAAATCTGTGGAACATAGCGAGAGCCGGTGTATCTGCATACAGCCGACTATGGATGTCATCACAGCTTGTGTTGTGAGGTGCAGAATCGCATTACCACACACTGCTTTGTTGTTAAATTCTTTATTTACAAGATTGATTTTATACTTACAAGATTATAAAAAAATATGTAAAACTGACTGGCAATTAAACCGTTTTTTTTGCCAAACATTACTGCATGCATAATTTGCCGGCTTCACCAATTCATTTGTCAAGGGGCTTAGTGTCCATACTTCATTTAACCTTTTGAGCCCTGGCTACCGCTTTACCGGTGGTAGAGAAAAATTACTTAATGCCCAGACATCGGTTGAATGGTGGGTAAACACTTGCGTCGTGTTTTGTTATTCTTGTGCCTCAAGAGAGGCAGCACCTTCTGGGTAGACTGGGGCACAAAGAAAGAATTCTGACGATAAAGTAAAGGCATGCAATTATACTCTCTCCTTGCAAAGTATAATGCATATTTTTTTTTACCAATTTTTATATATATCATGAAACGTTACATACCAATGATTTTTGAATTTTGACTCAGGAGCTCAGGAAGAAGGATTAAAATTGTTCAGGAACGCAGGGCTCAAAGGTTTAATCACGAGATAATTCACAGCAATATTTGTGTCCAGATTCCTACAACGTTTCACCATTCTTTGCAGATCTATTTTCAGTATGTACGATATTTATTATTTAAAGTGATGAAGGCATAACCAAACCAAAACTAATCTAAATGAAATCAATTATATTTTGATGGCCATTTCTTTAGCGGTAAATCTTCAGCAATATCGTGAAAAACTAAACCTTTTAATCCTTATCTGCAAAAAATAAAAAAAAACTTAAAAAATTAAGAATCATATCATCAATTTGCTTACAAATGGGTTACTATTTAAATCTATTACATATATTTTTGATTTAAAAAATAACGTTATTCTAAATGAAAAGAAAAATAACAATTTGCTAAGACGAAAATGTTTACGAACTGCTTTAAGCCTTTGAGCCCTGGCCACCGTTTTACCGGTGGTAAAGAAAAATGACTTAATGCCCAGCCACCGATTGAACGGTGGGTAAACACATGCGTCGTGTTTTGCTATTCTTGTGCCTCAAGAGAGGCAGCACCTTATGGGTAGATTGGCGCACAAAGAAAGAATTCTGGCGATTAAGTGAAGGCATGCAATTATACTCTCTCCCTGCTAAGTATAATGCTTATAATTTTTGCATCTATTCTTATATGTACTGTGAGACTTTACATACCAATTATTTGCGAATTTTGATTCAGAGGCTCAGGCAGAAGGTTTAAAATTGTTCAGAAACGCAGGGCTCAAAGGGTTAAGATTTCTTCATCAGTCAACACTGAAAATAGATAATCTATCTGCAGATTTTCTTGGCATGTTTCACGCAAAGCTTTTTTTTTAAAGATTAGCGAATGTTTTAAATGATTCAAAGTTACGTTTACAAAAACAAAGGTTGGAAGGGGGTTAATCTATTATTGCTGGTGTTTCAGGCAATGGGCTTTTCTGTTGGTTTGGAATTCTTGATCCTAGACCACGGTTATAAAAACATGGAAAATTCAAACAAGAAGAATTCTGAGATACAAAATAAACTGGGAAGAAAATGTATAAAGAAAATGTATTTAAAATTACTTATTTTATAGTTCATAGACGCTTTTATATATTTATAAATAAAAAAAACTGTTTTTATAATTATTTTCTTATAAAATGGCAAATAATAAATATTGCAATAAATAAAAATGTTGCTTTAGATATATCTATAAATATAAAATTATGCTCATAAATAAAAAAAATACTACTAAATATTAACTAACATTAATTGTCATTATCATTCTGAACATAGCGTTTTTGAACAAACATTGTCGAGGGAGTCAAGAGAATATACAGTCATAGCGGTGTCAGTAGAAAACCCGCCCTTTTGACATACCGTTTTTTACGAGTACATAGGTTAAATTTATTCCTTTTATGAGTTGTTTTTTATGAAAAAATAAAGAATCAAGAGCAAAAGGCAAATAAACATGCTAACCATTACACCACGCCGAGAGTGCCCAAAGATTTTACAGGCATAGCTTAGATGTGGCACAAGATCAAAAGTATGGAGTACCCAGTGAGTTTCAAACTCACTATTCAGTCGTAATTGATTTAACGAGACAAACTTGCTTACCATTACACCACGTCTAAAAATATTCCTTTTATGAGTGGTTCTTATGAAAAAATAAAGAATCAACTTAGAACTGTTTGGGTCAAGTCACTTTTTGGATTTCTTTAACCAAAGCTAACCACTAGGCCATGTGTCTTTGAGTGAATTTTTGGGACTTGTAAACTGTTGATGGGTTCTCCCCTTTTTACACAAATGGACTCACCCCGTATATACATATACTACGGCTACGTGAAGACCTGGGAGAGCAAGACCGAAGAGTCGAGTCCAGAGTGACAGAGTAAAAGGTTGTAGGTAACCGGAAGAGTGAAGGGTGAGGTAACAGCGTTGTAGGAGTCACAGTGAGCGAGCACGTAGACTCAGTAAGAAGTCATACAGCGATACTTCAATAGCAAAGACTATATATATATATTTTACTACTAACCCGTATTCCTGGAACTACTAACCTGCTTTACCAGTTTGTATTATTACATTAAATCATTATTTTCCTATATTAATTCCTGGCTTTTGTTATTTATTGGTACCGGATTTCAACCCGGAATCCACAACATAAACATAAACCAAAGCTCATATTACACTTATTTTTTGTTTTTCTCTAGGTCTCTGTATTACTGGTTCGTAAATATATCTATGCTAGGCCTGCTTAGGAGTTTTTTGTGCCCTAGCATATACGCTGATTCCTTAAGTTTTCGTATTTTCCGGTAATATTTTCTGTCTATTATTTCAACTTTATCACACAGAGATCGGTGATCTCCCTTTTCTCTTCATATATGGTCAGCCATATCTGATTTTTCTATTTCCTCTCATGTTACGGCGTTACAGTTTTCCTGCAGTCTTATCTTAGGGGGTGGCCTGTTTCACATTTATATTTCTTGCCGCAGCTGCACGGGATGACGTACACACAGTTCTTAATCATGTTCACCTGTGTGGTTGATCTTACCAGAAAGAGATGTCTGCGTAGTGTTGAACCACTTCTGAAGATTGTCATGATGAACCACAGATCTTTTGTATCTTTTTCCGGCAAGTCCTCCACATAGCGTAGATAGACCGAGGCAGTTTTCTGAGTATTGTTATCATCTTGTACCCTTCTACCCCAGTTTGTGAAGCGGCTGTCATGTACCCATAGTTGTAGGGTACAGCTTATAATGGCCATTTCTTCTTAATATGTCTCTGGGTCACCACTTATGACTTTTGGTTGATGTTGTAGACAACGGACGATCCCTTTCTTTACACTGAATAGGTAGTGGAAGTCGAAGTTGAGGTATTCCAACATATATCACTTGAGGAAGGCCGGTGAGTACAACGGCCAAAATGTCGTGAATATGCCAAAAAGATGACGCTGTAAATAGTATCTATTTCATATTTCTTTCTTTCCATATTTCTCTATCTTTCTTTCTTTTTTTATCTCTCTGACTCTCTCTCTCTCTCTCCCTCTCTAGCTATAAACCCATCTCTTTCATATTTCTTTCTTTCTATATCTTTCTTCATTTTTATCTCTTCCTCTTTTTATCGCCCAATTTCCTCCCTCTCTCACCCTCTATATATCTATCTCTTCCATGTCTGTCTACATTTCTGAGATTGTAATTAATTACCTCTTTTGGACTGTCGTCGTCATTATTGCTATATTCACGACGTTTCGGCCAATGTACGTTCCGGCCTCCTTCAGGTGATAAAATTTCGAATTTCGAAACGAACACATTATTTATTAGTTCACTGGTGCATATTATTCTAATTCTACGTGCCCTACTTTTGTCGGGGGGGTATCTCAGTTTCATTTAATTTCATTTAGTAACTAAAGTCTAAGTTTTTGTTCCCTCTTCTGGGTCAGTCACTTTTTGGATTATTTCGCTATCCGCTGGGCCACGTGTATATATCTATATATGTATCTCGTCCATATTTCTTTACTTCTATGCTTCCACATCTTCCTTTTTAACTCTTCCTCTCTTCCCTCTTCCTCCCCATCTATCTATCTATCTATCTATCTATCTATCTATCTATCTATCTATCTATCTATCTATCTATCTCAGTCTATACAGATCTGTCTATGCACGGCAGTTCAGATCTATCTATCTATCTATCTATCTATCTATCTATCTTAGTCTGTACAGAGCTATCTATTTATATATGACAGTTCGCATCTATCTATCTATCTATCTATCTATCTATCTATCTATCTATCTATCTATCTATCTATCTATCTCAGTCTGTACTGATCTATCTATCTCAGTCTGTACAGATCTATCTATCTATCTATCTATCTATCTATCTATCTATCTTAGTCTGTACAGAGCTATCTATTTATATATGACAGTTCGCATCTATCTATCTATCTATCTATCTATCTATCTATCTATCTATCTATCTATCTCAGTCTGTACTGATCTATCTATCTCAGTCTGTACAGATCTATCTATCTATCTATCTATCTATCTATCTATCTATCTATCTATCTATCTATCTATCTATTTATCTTAGTCTGTACAGAGCTATCTATTTATATATGACAGTTCGCATCTATCTATCTATCTATCTATCTATCTATCTATCTATCTATCTATCTATCTCAGTCTGTACAGATCTGTCTATGCATGGCAGTTCACATCTATCTATCTATCTATCTATCTATCTATCTATCTATCTATCTATCTATCTATCTCAGTCTGTACAGATCTGTCTATGCATGGCAGTTCACATCTATCTATCTATCTATCTATCTATCTATCTATCTATCTATCTATCTATCTATCTATCTATCTATCTATTTATCTTAGTCTGTACAGAGCTATCTATTTATATATGACAGTTCGCATCTATCTATCTATCTATCTATCTATCTATCTATCTATCTATCTATCTATCTATCTATCTATCTATCTCAGTCTGTACAGATCTGTCTATGCATGGCAGTTCACATCTATCTATCTATCTATCTATCTATCTATCTATCTATCTATCTATCTATCTATCTATCTCAGTCTGTACAGATCTGTCTATGCATGGCAGTTCACATCTATCTATCTATCTATCTATCTATCTATCTATCTATCTATCTATCTCAGTCTGTACAGATCTGTCTATGCATGGCAGTTCACATCTATCTATCTATCTATCTATCTATCTATCTATCTATCTATCTATCTATCTATCTCAGTCTGTACAGATCTGTCTATGCATGGCAGTTCATCTATCTATCTATCTATCTATCTATCTATCTATCTATCTATCTATCTTCCAAACATTGACACTATAAGTAAATAGCAGAGAAGCCTGATGATAAGGAAAATAGTCGTAAGGCACAAGAATCGCTGTAAAAACGAAGCAAGTCTTATGATAAATTTGAAAACCCTGTTTAATTTACAACGAGATAAATCATTCCTTTTTTTACTGTCACCATATTTTATTTTCCTTCTTAATGCCTGATTGTCTTCCTATTTTCCTGCCATTTTTCATTTCATTTTCTTTCACCTGCTCCACACCCGCCGCTGTAGATCTGACCATCCACATTTGCTAGTCGGCTTCCGTTCTTGAGTTCGTTGGTCTGTGTTCACCTTTGATTTTCAACTTTCTTCTCTTTCTTTAACAACTTTTTCTTTATTTTGTTTTGTATTTTCTTCTTTCTACTTATCTCAGTTCTTCTTCTTCTTCTTCTTCTTCTAAAACGATTTGAAATTCCACTCATGTCGCTTCATTCTTGCAGAATCTTTCTCATTCCTGACCCACCATTAACCTGACAAGTTATCAGTTTTAATTAGCAAAGACCACTTATCACATAGAAAACAAAACAATAATTATCTATCTAGCTATAGGTGTAGAGAGTGATCACAGAGATAAAAAATGAAAGCTATATATATATATATATATATATATATATATATATATATATATATATGTGTGTGTGTGTGTGTGTGTGTGTGTGTGTGTGTGTGTGTATGTGTATAAGTTTTGCTAGAAGTTTTGAGTTTCATGTCCCAGATAATTTTCAGGTACTGATTGAAAGAAGTTTTCAATCAGTACCTGAAACCCAGATTTAAACGGAGAGGAAAATGGTATATTTATTATTAATAGCATAATTTTAGCTCTGATATTTTACAATGAGCACTTTTGTTACCACCAGCACTCATTATGCAATATTTTATACTTATATATATATATATATATATATATATATATATATATATATATATATATATATATATATGTTGGGTGTAAGAGCAAAATTGTGCAAATCATTGAAACAGCTTCCTCTTTTTAAAATTATTCACCGTTCTCTTGATTGTTCTTGAACGGACTTTGAACATGGAAGCCAGAGTGGAAGCTGAATATTGGCACCATTACTAAAGGACTAGATGATCTTTTTCCTCTTACCATTGCTCAGTTGAGAAGGCATAATGGGTTTGACACAAAACGATTTTCAGGTGTTCTCTTTCTAGCTGAAACGATTTTCCAGTGATTCTTACGACAGTTATTCTTATCTGATAACCTGGAAAACACTTAAATAGTTTAGTAGTTTGTTTTAGATATTAATCATTTGGTAGATGGGCAATTATCACATGTTGTTAGATTTGATTTGGAAAATTTTGTGTTACACACACACACACACACACACACACACACACACACATATATATATATATATATATATATATATATATATATATATATATATATATCGGTGTGTTGATGTGTTCGTGTATGTGAGAACAGTGTAATGGATTTCAGCGTTAAAGTTGAAATCGCCGAGCCGAGTTCAAATTCCGGCTGATACTATTTCGTTTACTTTGCCCATGTCCTTAGAACAGGCATGAATCGAATTATGAAGTAGATAGCAGGAGAGTCTGGGCTCTCTTGCCTGTTGGGATCTTCGGAGATTTCGTGACGCGCTGCACAATATGTCTTTGTTGCCAGTTCTTCCGAATATTGTGACTGGCTCTGCACAATCTTTCACCACTACAATCGTAGCATCTGAACTCTTTGTTCGAACTTGCGTCTCTCTTTTGTAGAAACTCACCATCCATCCGGTGTTTTCTCGCCTGTTCAGACCCAGAAAGCTTTCACAACGAAGCAATGTTTAGTTGAACTATTTAATAAAGACACATCTCTTGCTGGGATCCCTCGAAAAGTAGACATGTCTATTCAAAGTAGATTGTGTTGCTGTTGTTTTCGTCGTAAGCAGTTTTTTTACGGCAGTTAATTACTAGTCTCCTACCCAACCGGTTTTAGATTCAGAATCATCTTTTCCGAGACTGCATGCAAGGCGATAAAGCCACTAAGATACAAAATGTTACTGAGAGCAAAAGAGTTCGGGAAAAAAAAAATTATTAAAGAGGCAGAAGGTGACGGTTAACATTGTATTAAAACTTTATTAAGGAGAGAGAACAATAAAAGAAGAGGAATCAAGAAGACAGTAGATAGTGATTGATAATGCATTAAATTTTTTTCAAAGTTGACTTGAAAGCAAAAAGCCGGAAGTGTGAGAAAAGAAACTGTTAACATAGAACTTACGGTTATATCTAGCTAATTCATCTGTAAAATGATGAGACCTTTTTGCCAATCTAGTACTGCGCATAAATTCGTAAGGTCTAGGTACCAAAGAGGAAAGTTTTTGAAACGACAGTGTGAAAGCAACTGAAGACGAGATACCAGGTCAGAACCAATAAAACACTTCCTAGATATTTACATTTGTGTCCAAACTTGATTTTGGTGTTTCCATTTCGTATTTCGCCTTTTGAACTCTTCTTTTTGCTGACAAAGAGTTAAAAAATCAAGCGTCCAATTGCGTAACTTGAATGCCGCCTCGTGTCGCTGTGGTAGATTCTGTTGCTGTGAGATAAAACCTCTTTTTACAATGCCACCGCTTGACTTACAAATTATCTATTCTTTCAGATCTCAACCAATTGTATTCAAAAATAAATATAGGCAAATGGTAATAAAAGCTTTCGGAATATATATATATATATATATATATATATATATATATATAGATGGAGTAAAAATCTAATGTTCGTACCATTTACTTTTTAAAAATGTGCTCAATACAAAGTAGAGCAATATATTATTATTATTATTATTATATTTTATTATTAGAGATTATAATAAAAACAATTTAAATTGCTTACCATGGCCTGAAGAAGTACAATCATAGTATTGAAACATTAAATTTTTTGTGTAGCGATTTCAAAATGTTTTTATTATAATCTCTTATAATAATAATAATAATAATAATAATAATAAAACACACACACAGTTACATATATATATATATATATATATATATATATATATATATATATGTTGGAATATGTCCTTGCGGACGACAAATGAAGGATCAGTAAAATAAAGATTTGCTGAACTTCTATAGATTGAAAATTTTCCAACGAAGGCAAAGAAACAAATATATAAAAAAATATTTTTTTCCATAAAAGTAAGAGAAAGAAAAAAGTAGATTAAAATAGAAAAGGAAGAGAATAAGAAATCAATAAAAAGAAAAAGAAAGAGGAAAGAAAAGAAATGTAAAAGAAAGTATAAGAAATCAACCTTACTACAGAGAGAAGGAAAGGAAAAGGAAGGAAAAAGAAAGCTAGGAGTATATCAAAATTTTACAGATAGAATGAAAAGGAAAGAAAAGAAAATGAGATATGAGAAGTTGCTGATACCAGTTTTAGCCAATGAAGACAATTCAAAATCAAACGGAAATATAACGCGACAAGATAGAAATATATTTTAGATACATATTAGAATTTCAAACTTTATAGCATTTTGAATGATATTTAAACAAAATTAAACATAGTACGTAAATAAAAGAAACCATATATAAACAAAACAACTACTTAACTATACCAACCTTACATTATAGATTAGAATAAAAAATACATTTTAAATATGGAAAGAATGAGAAGAAAGATGGAGCTTGAACTGTTTAAGGTGGTGCTAGGATTTCGCAGTCCCAGACACATAGACTTAGCTCCCGGAAAAACGATTTCGGTGGCAAGGAGAGGATCCGAAAGGACCCGAGGGCTTGTCCGAGAGTTGCAGCGGGCTGCTGAAGTTCAAAAAGAAGCTGGTTTCAACTCAACTGGCCAGGAGGCAGCACCTGGTTGGTCGTCCCTTATGGCGGTTTAAGGAGAAAATTGAAATGTTTTGTTCTTGTTACCTGGAATATACGAACCCTACTGGACTGTCACGATCATAGTAGACCACACCAAAAAACTGCGCTGGTTGCATTTGACCTCATGCGCCACAATGTAGATATCGCTGCAATCAGCGAAACAAGATTCCCCGATGAAGGTGTTACGGTTTTTTGGGTATATAGCACATAACTAGTGAGCGAGTCAGAATGACTTATTTCCCTTTATAGTCGACCAATAGAAGGTTGACCAATCAGAAGCCGCCCAACACTGTATTCGTCGTGTATAAAGGCGGCCATCTTGTTTCCTCTACCGGAAGGACCAAAGGCGACCAGGAGAAGGATGAACTACACTCTGCTGTGATATCCACTGCGAACCTCCACTACGCTTTCCTACTGTCTCCGAAATATTCACTGCCAACCTCTGGATTCTATACTCGAGGACGACCGTCATGAAAATGTCTAACAGAAGGTTCTCTAACTGAGGAGGGATATAGATACTTCTAGAAAGGTCTTCCCGACAGGGAAAGTCGAGTCCATGGTGTTGAACTCACTGTTCGCTCAAGGCTTCTAAGGAACCTCCCTTCTGTTCCAACTGGGCACAGCGAAAGACCCTCAGAATTCATCTCTAATAATGTTAACGCAACCATTTTCAGCGTGACACTGGATGCCGACACAATACGTTTCAATTCTGTGCCTGCAAAATTCATTCACATGTCTTGGAGTTTCCTCTGTCATATTACTGCATTCATATTTAATTCTTTCCTCAATTTTACTTGGATGCGTCTGACTGACAACTGATTTCAAAAAGGCCCCACAGAAAGAAATCCAAGGGGGTGAGGTCTGGTGATCTCCACGACCTATCCATTCGTTAAGGAATTGATTAATTAATTAATTTATTAATTAACCACTATGGTGAACGACTTTTGCTTCACTATTTAAATACAACGCTTAACACAGTTTACAGAGAATTGAGACCAATTTATCTTAAGCTCAATCAAAAGCGATTTCAGTTTGCCGGCCACTTCTGCCGAGCGGACGAGGAGGTCGTCACATCCTTCTGGAGGTGTCTTCTCAAGGAATTTGACTTTCCCAGACACCATGGCTCGGGACACAGGGTTGGACAATGGTGATCTGGGGACGGCAATGCAGGACTGAATAGTGTGGAAAGGGATTGTTAGTAGAGTTTCAACAAATTACAGGGAGATCGAAGGATGATGATGGTGATGATATATATCTATACAGTATCTAGGCAATCTAGACTTCGAGCACTTTACTTTACTTAGTAGGTAGGTTTGCCTTTAGGCTTTTTATCTTATTCCATTTTTGTTCGAAATTTTATCTGGCTTAGAGTTTTACGCCCTTATCCAAATTAATTGAAACAAAACGAATAATTCCGTTATTATTTATAGTTTTTTCGTATTTTTCCAATGAAACATGACCCAGTGCACATATTAGTACGTCGTATGTCCATTCCACGAAGTCGTTCCTTGCAAATTGATCACAGATTCTTGATTGGATTTAAATCAGGAGAGTTTCCGGGTCAGTCTATAGTACTTTGATTTACTCACTGATAATCCTTGCCAGTGTGCTCGTGCAGCGTTACAGCTTTCGTATGCTTCCTTGAAGTAACGTCCATCGCAGACAATATGCGTAGGACAATTAATCGACAGTCGAGACAATAGTGTTTGGGCGTGATAAAAAATCTGATGCAATCACGGATGACGCAATATTTTTCAAGGCCAAACAAATTTCATCATACACCCCGAAAATAGATTCATATTATTGCACACCACTGCAAATGACCTAATCTGAGGACAAAATAGAAATCCATTACACTCTGTTACTCCAGTGGTTCTAAAATTGACCCTATGGTGAAAGAAAGAAAACTAAGGTGGTTGTCTCAGTTAATTTGCACAGAGGTATCTATCTATCTATCTATCTATCTATCTATCTATCTATCTATCTATCTATCTATCTCTCTGTGTGTGTGTGTGTGTATATATAAAACCTAGTGAGCCAGAATTCTTTTTTTCCTGATTTTCTTTCCCTGATATCGTTTTGTTTAAATATATTTTTATTTTCAAATTGTATTTGGGTTTTTTCAAATCATTGAGTATAGGTATTAAAATTTAATATATATATATATATATATATATATATATATATATATATAAAAAAAAAATTATAGAAAACAGGAAAGAACTTGTTAGGTAAATAATCCAAAAGTTCTTTAGTATTTTGTTATTATTTTTAAAAAGTCGTGGCTCGATACAAAAGTGTATCATAAATATAATTATTTATTTAAAAATATGATTCCAACACGAAAACATAATTTTTCAAAAAAACAAAGCCGAATTTTCAATATAATTATTTGAATTTAAATTGAATTAAAGTATAAGTTCTGTTCCATCTTCAAACGAAAATATTTTTTTTTTAACATGTTGATTTGCAGGAAGAAATAAAAAAATCGCTTGAAGATGTTACAGAACTTAGTACTTTAATTTAATTTAATTCAAATAATGATATTGAACTTTTCGGCTCTTGTAAAAAAAAAACATGAATGTTTTCTTATGTAGCGTGTTGGAATGATATTTTTAAATAAATAATTATATATATATATATATATATATATATATATATATATATATATGTATCAGATTATTTTTTTGCAAAAGAATAAATTTAGAGATACGTCTGTACATAGAGTACGAAAATAGACAGAACCAGATGAATAGACAGACAGACATGTTGATTTGCAGGAAGATCTGCAAATTTTGGTTAATGAATGCATAAATGTACATAGAAATACTAGAATTATTAAATGAAGCGCCCCGTTGCTTTTGCTTCAAGTTCTCTCCATTTCCTTTCTCATTCTTTTATTTTCAAAAGAGTCGATCATGTTGATGGAAGATGTCTCCAATCAAACAATACTAAGTGCTTTCAAGTGGAACTATTGACGTACACCCTTCCACGTCCGGCTTCTATCGCTATTTCTTTCGCTCCTGCACAGACACGCCCTTTCTTACATGCTGCTCTCTCAGCTGGCTACAAACACGACGACGACTTCGAGTGGAGGCTTCAAATGAAAATTTGCTAAATGGTAGTCTTTTTTAATAGCTTACTGTCAAGTCCGTCTACAGCTGTTAGGATTCCAGTTTGCCGAGTGAATACTTCTCGAATCAGAACGAAAGCAGTACAGCTGTAATGGACACATTAGCGGAGTTGGGTCGAGAGTATACGTAGCCTTGTGGCCATCTTTGGACAATAACTGGTGTCGTTTACGGACGTTGGAAATTTGTAACGGTTTAACAAAATCGGTCATCAGGTTAAGCTCACTTTGGAGTAGATTATAATCAAATTATGGCCCTTCTGACATAACACGCAAACGTACACGGACACACACACGCGCATAAATACACAGGCAAATTAAATAAGTTGAGATACAGGAATTTGTATAAATATAATATCAATAGATTTTTTTAAAAGTATAAATGTGGTTTTAAAAATATATTATACCTGAACCCATCTTTTTACACGCACACACACACTGGTGTAAGAATGTATGTATAAAACACACACACACACACACACACACACACACACACACACACACACACACACACACACATATATATATATATATATATATATATATATATATATATATATATATATATATAAAAAAAAAAGAGGTTATAGTGGTTCCAACGAGAGAAAATGTGTGTATTAAAAGAGAGGTGCCACAAACGTTTTTGGTTGTAATCTGGATTTTTTTTTAAATATGTTTTATTTTCCATAATTTTACTACACGTGTTTCTGGTCTCGCGACCGTCTTCAGGTAAAAGGCGGAGATTTTCACATATTAAAAATAATTAATTTTTTCCTTATGTTTTTCAATGTTAAATATTCTCGATATGAGACATTCTCTGTTTTGTGTTAGTAATCCGAATGTCTTTCTGGAATTGGCAGTGAAGAGTTCTGCGCGAAGGGTCATAAAACAAGGTTGGTCCGAGAGAAATGATGAATTACTTATCGGCATTTTATCTTTTAATGTTTTACTGACCCCTGTGCGTTCTTAGATCTGTTTCGATTTTTGTGTGTTTCTGTCAGCATGCGTATATTTCCCCTCCATACATATACTGTCTTACTACGAGGAATTAGTAAACTCATTTGTACACATACACACATACATACATATACGCACACACACACACACCATCCCACCACAAAGAATCGGTACATACACACACATATATACACAAACACATTTTTAAAAAATCCACATTACAACCAAAAACGTTTGCGGCACCTCTCTTTCTTCTTTTTAATATATATATATATATATATATATATATATATATATATATATATATATTTTCTCCCGAAATTAAAACAACTATATGAAGCTGTTCTAGGCTCATGATCAAACATTATAGACATTCATTGTCTATTATGTTTAACAATATATTTGAATATATATATATATATATATATATATATATATATATGTGTGTGTGTGTGTGTGTGTGTGTGTGCGTGTGTGTGTTTAATTAAGTTAAAGCATTTAATTTCGATCCTTATCCCAGTTTATTATTTTCAATGATTTTATCGCAATTTCTTCTTTTCAATGATCTTAATCCCAACAATTTTTTTTAATATCGCATATATAAATATTTATCGCTTTGGATCTGAATTAAGAAACGATCACGACCCATTCTTTGGACCTTAGATTTTTTATTACTCAGATTGACCGACTTCGAAACAGGTATGTGCGATGTGGTGGATAAAGCATTTTCTCCCACCCGAAATCTTCTTGTAGTACTGGGTTATCGTGTTGAAAAATAACCCCTTTTCTGTTAGATAAATATTAAATGTGGATGTTGATTTTTGTTAAAGCTACTTTTAAATGTCTTCATTATTGGCAGTAAACTGATCATTAATAGACAATTAGGAACAATGGTTAACGGCTCGGATTGTGGAATCGGAGAACTTCGAATTTCAATCGAAGTCCATTACATTCACTTGCTTGCTAATACTCTTCGGAAACTCTGAATTCAAACCAGCTTGAGAGGGTTGAGCTACCCCAGGCTAACTAGTCCAGGAAACGCTCGGGTCGCACTATCCTGAAGTGGTACACATGCTGCTGGGTACCGCTTGTAATTCCAAATTTCCAATTAAACTACTACTATGAATTTTCACGTCTAAATGAATACGACCTCTGCTACGCTTGTTCAGCTTTCGTTCGGATTCATCGGGTTCGTATGACGGAGCCGGTTCAACCGATCAAAGGCGAATGCCGCAACAGGTAAGTAATAAACACTTCTCTGTATATCCTACCATAAACCCGGAAGAATCTTTCTTACATGCAGTTCCGGTCTTGGCGTCAATGTTATACCATCCGCACGATCTACATTTGAAATTGTATTTTGGAATTACAATTTCAGTCTTTGTAGAATTCTCTTAATGAAAACCAAAACCAATTTATTGTATTCCTCTGTTATTTTATTAGAATTGTAAATATATTAACTACAGAGGTTACTCATCACCAATAATATGTATCACTCCATGGTAGATCTCGTGAATTTTCAGTAACTACCTTTCTTGAGAACATTCTCTACCGAGAACTCTCTGGAAGCTATTTAAGAATAATCTCAAAACCCGAATCTACTCTACATTTATTCTTTATTGTCTAACTATCTAACTGCCGTAAGGGCCGTAAGACAAGGTTGTGTCTTCTCACTGGATTTATTCAATTTTTACGATCCTGAGAGAATTGGAGTCCTACCAGTATTTGTTATTGGCTGACACAATCTTAACAACCTAAGTTACGCATATGACATAGTGTCGATGGCAAATAGAAATAAAATTGCAGGAACTCCCACAGAAGGTAATACAGGAAAGCGGAATGGAATGAATAAATATCAATTATAAAAAAGACGAAATATCCGACTGCCAGCAAGAAAGTATGAGGTTTTGAAATATACGGGAAGAAAGATAGGACAACACAGTCTGAAGGTGCATTCAGATAGCAGAAGATGCCTTCCAAAAACTAAGCATAGTATTATCAATCGGGAACATTTCGTCAGACACAAAGATTTGGTTAGGTTTAATTAGTTTTATGACATATCAACCTCAATTAGTTATTGAATGCCGACAAGATTTTTAGGATAGGTTCGTATGAATAGAATATGTATTATTTGTAAGAAATCTGTTTGTAGCCCAGGTTTCATTGACGCATTTTTTTTGTAAAGAAGGTTTTTGTCGAGAGTCAAATGTATAGGTGATTGTTTTAGAATAATGTATTGCTGTTTTTTTTTTTACTGCCCCGGGAGTGATTGTCTGCTTTAGGGACACGGCGGGGGGTGGATATCTGGGGGTTTGGACACATTCGAGACTAAAGAAGCCTTTCCAGAACTTCGAATGGCCCAGATGGGCACGACTGATTTAAAAACCAAAAATTTTGTGTAACGAGTGTCCCGGTGTTTCTCCACCCCTCGTTATATAGGGCTTTGAAGCTAACGTATCCTATGGACGTTGGTGGTATAGTCGAAGATGCGTACAGGAACCCAAGGACAATCCGCCCAGTATGTGATTAGGATGTTTGTTTCTGTTGTTGTTGCTTTTCTCTTTCAGACTTAAAATGTCTATTAAGATAGCCAGTCTGAATGTGAGGGGCTTGAGGGATCAGAGTAAGATTGTCCGGCTGCTTCGTGACCTCTTGTCTTTCGGTGTGGATGCTGCCGCGATCCAGGAAACTAACTTTGTTTGTAAGGTTGTTGCTCGTCTGCTGTCTGGCGACTTTGTCGTCTATTCAGCTTATAGGGACCGGTAGGCCAGAGATGTTTCTTTGCTGGTTAAACGTACACTGGAGGCGAGGATGACCCTTGTTCACGTCGGTGTCACAGGCTGGCTGATCGTGGCCGATAGTGGTTCGTTTCGGATCGTTGTAGCTTATGCGCTCAACGACCAGGAGGAGCGCGTCTCGTTTCTTCAGCAACTGGGGCCGTTCCTGGTGGATTTAACGCGCCCAGTTTCAACGTAGACTCGAATTCCGTCCTGGAGTTAGAAAGGGGGCGGGAAGCTAGCGAGAGGTCGGGCGATCGTAGTTTGGTTAATCTGATCAGCGAGTTTTGTGTCGTCGATAGGTACTGGGTCAATCCCCCACAGGGTGAGTTGTGAAAGTGGGCAGTTAGGTGGCCGTCTCTTCAGGTAGCCAGTTATTTGGACAGAATATTAGTGAGAAGGGGTGATCGAGATTTAATAGATTATCTCACATTCCACCGCATACACTATTCGGATCATAGACTTGTCTGAGCGCGGTTGATATTAGGTAATAGCCCTAGAATGGCTGGGCACTGGAAGTTCAATCTGTCCTTGGGATTTCCAGCAACAGCTGACTAGATTAGTGCAGCGGGAATTTGGGAGGTAGTTATTGGGAATAAGTTATGGGATAGGGTTAGGTCTTTCACTACTGAATATAGCCAATGAATCGCTCTAGATAAGCTTAAAAAGGAGAAAACTCGAGAGGATAGTCTGTCCCGGGCGGTGGCTGGGTAGATTCCCTGGAGATAGCTTTAGCTAGATGGACTCTGCAGCGTGAGGCTAGCAAGCACTAACAGGGTCTGGTAGTTAGACATATGTTAAGCAAGATGTCTAACGAAGCCGTGAACATGGGCGCAGAATATTGCAACGAAGAGATCTGTCGAGCTTCCGGTCGTTACATTTGTGAGGTTCACACACCGGAAGGGCGTATTATGAGGTCGACTGATACCAAGGACCATAGGATGGTTATTGAGTGCTCGTTGTCCACCCTCTTGTGGGGTGGTCTCGGATACAAGGACGTAAAGAAGCCTGTGTCCAGTGTTCGTGTTATGGTGGCTGAGATGCCATACTTGGTGAGTCATCGACACGCCTCGAGGTTGGCTTTCCTATTCCACCTTTTGACAGAGGGATCGATTTTGGAGGGGTTGTTAGGGACGCCTTCGGAACCTCTCAATGATTTTCCGAGGCGAGGTATTTACACTATTACACCATTCAGACTGTTGTCCTCATCATTATTGCCATATTCTCAATGTTTTGAATGCTTTTATTCACTGAGCCATGTGTCCTTGGTTAAGTAATCCAAAAAGTAACTTGACCTAAAGAATTGTGAATTCAGTACCTGGCCACAGCAAAGGGAACAAAAAGTTGGAGAGTTGAGTTATTAAAGAGAATTAATTGAAACTGAGATATCCAAAGACGGCATGGCATATGGACTAAATAAAGGGTTCAGTTCAAAATTCCAACATATATTACCCGAAGAAGGCTGTGGTGTACAATGGCCAAAACATTGTAAATATGGCAATAAGGATGAGACCAGCAGTCTGAATGATGTCAAAAGTGTAAATAAGGTTGTATCTGTTTGGAGGTTTGTAATGGCTATCTTACATGTATAAGAAGATCACAGATGATATCTGTTGCAGTTTTTTTGTGTATATATATATGTACTAGTGAGTTAGTCCAAATGCCTTAACTCACTTTATAGTCCACCAATAGAAGGTTAACCAATCAGAAGACGTAGAACATTCAATCCGTCGTGTATAAAGGCGGCCATTTTGTCTACTCTAACCGAATGTCCAGTCCAGCTCGTCAGGCGAAGAGATAACAGAAGGACAAACTCCGCTCTGCTACTTTTACCAAAATATCCACAGCTAACCTGAACAACGCTTTCCTACTGTCTTCGAAATATTCACTGCTAACCTTTGGATTCTATACTCGAAGACGAGCGTCATGATGAATAACAATATCAAGGATGTAAATGGAGTCAGAAGACATTGTGGAATTGCTTGAAAAAGCAAGGAATAATATTTGGCAATTTATCAAAGATATTGTAATCAAAACTATAACCAGTAGAGAAACCACAATTTACAGTTTGACAAGATGAGTTGTTTGGATTTGATAATCTATTGGCTGAGAATCTTAAACCTTGGCTTCTGGAAGTGAACATTTCTCCCAGCCTTCATTCTACCACTCCATTGAATATGGAGATCAAAGAACCATTGGACTGTGATGTACTCAACATTGCTGGTTTCACTTACCTGTTAAAGATGATCTAATGATTAATGGTATCAACAATTCATTAATAACAAACTTAACATAAGAAGTTTAGGTATAATGGCGACCAAAGTTATCATCCACCAAAATATATTTAGCTGTGTGTATTTGCCCAACTGTTATCTGTGTGACCTTGGCTTAGAGGAAACGGCTGCGCACACTTTCTATCATTGTCCTCAGGAGCGCCCTTTCTGGGACTTTGTCGGCAATTTGGCGTCTTGTATGAGTTCCGATCGGCTGGTGTCTACCTATCGCGCGTACATGTGTGACAATGTGTCGACCCCCCCCCCCGTTCTCCGGAGTGAAACGGATGGTGTTTCTCACGTTGCTAGCCGTGGTAAGAATGGCGATATGGACGTGACGAAAAGAGGGAATCTTGTGATACGAACGTTATTCTCACCAGGATCTTGTTGTTTCCTTTGGGCATCAGCTCAAAGAAAAGATTATATTTGATAGAAAGCGTTTGATAACGACAGGTTTCAGCGAAAGGTGGGTGATTATGGCGAGCCTAGTTTGTGTGAACGGAGCTAGCCTTAATTTTCTCTTTTAAGTCTCCTTGATGCAACGGGTCTGTTTGCTGTGAACCTCCCCGGGGTTAAGTTAGACACTATTATGTTTTCTTACTTAATGTAAATAAGTGTTGCTCCCGAAATTCTCTTTTGATATGATCCATACTGAGATTCCCAACCTGTCCAGTTTGTCTTTGTCTCCTGGGTCAGCTTTTGATTTCCCCTTCCGTCATTTATTTTTGATCCTTCCCATTGCATTAGTAAGTGTACTTCTTGATCCTGTATATCGGCAGAATACAGCGGCCACTCGTATTTTAAAGGATGGACGGATCCTACTAACATGTGTTTTGTTTTAGATTTTACTTTTTGTTTTAAATTTTCTGGGGTCATCGTCATACCGTTTCATACAATTTATCGTCATACCGTCTCATACAATTTATCGTCATACCGTCTCATACAATTCATTGTCATTCCGAGGGCGTAGACACAAAGAGACGAATACTGAACTGCTATGTAATATCAGTGCTCCTATATATAAGAAGAAGGAGGAGGGGCAGAAGAAGAAGAAGAAGAAGAAGAAGAAGAAGAAGAAGAAGAAGAAGAAAGATATTGATTAAATTGATGGTGGAACAGGGTTTAGGAAAAATAACAAAAACCCAAAATTTATTAAGAGCTGCAAAGGACAGGAAATTGTGGAGAGCCATGATCCACTTCATCACTCTGTTCACAGAGGTTATTTCCTTGTTTCCCATTTAGAATTGGGATTCCGGTTTTTTCTAAAGTCTTTTTTATTTCTTTCACTTCCAGTAAACCCTTGCATCTCATCTTAGTGACATTATCATAAGCTTCCGTAAGGCGGGAATTATGAAGTTGCAAAAAAAAAAAAAAAAAAAAAAAAAAAAAGATGGTGGAACATATCGTTCAATAAAAGTAATGCGGAAAATAAAATTTCTTCTTTCTTTATTAAATAAACCATAAACACTTATTGGATTAACCAATAAATATCATTTTGAAACAGCAAGAGTTATTAGAAATATGGTAATTAGCTTTGAAGAACACGATAAACTTTGAAGGAAAACAGGAAATGCAATGAAACTCATACTTTAATGCTTAAAACCAGTGAGTCAGCTGAAATTTCTCAGGCACACCATAAGGAAAGAAAGCTTCGAGAATCTAACACACACAGGAAGCCAAGTAAGAGGGAAACTATTTATCTAGATTGTCTGGGTAGATATCAGAATAAGGACAAAGAGGGATAGTAACGAAGCAAAATTTACTTAGAACAACAAAAGGAAGTTGTGGAGAGGCAAGATCGCATAATTTCTGAAAGGCATACAGCTTAGGAAAAAAAAGAAGCTTAAGTTAGTAAATATCTATTAGATGTGTACAAGGATTTCCAACGAAGAAACGGTTTTCGATTTTATATTAAAGAATTAATTTACAAAAAAGAGGGGGGGGAACTAATCAAGATTAATATTTGAATTCCTGCCTGGATGCTTAACATCTCTTATAAGAAATTGTATTATCTACATCAAACGTTATGTCTTTATTTTATCACAAGATTTTAGCGCATTTTTTTCGGAAGGCCGTTGCTTTATTGTTCACGAATTTTCTGTTCGCTAAAACTATGCCTTTTGAAGCGCTTTTTTCTTTTAGTAATAAGCAAATTTGTTTTCTATTCCCGAGAAAGTTGTTTGAAATTTCAGAAGACGTTCGTGAATATATTTCCTAGAAATATCTTTGCAACTAATATTTTTATTTTTTAATCGATTTTTCTATTTCCTGTTTATTAAGATTCTGAGCAAGTCAGTGAATAACAGGATATTCTGTGGGTGATTATTATTATGGTCACATATCTTTTTCCAATTCCCTCGTAACTTTTGCACAAATGCTCTTGGCAACGGTATAAATCCATCTCTGCTTTGCCCTGCTAAAGAGCCCAGTCTATCCTGCGATTTAGCTAGATCAATCTTTTACTCAACGTTTTTTAACGGCACACCTAGAAGCACATGAAAATATCACGGCACGGTATATATTTAAATTATTTGCACTATTTACATTAATATGTAGGAAAAGACAAAATTTATAAGGTATTTTTTATAAAAAATATAAAAGCTAAAAAAAAAACAACCGGTTTCGTCCCAGGACTTATCAAGTTTATTTTTCTAGGAATAGAAAATTTATAAAAGCGTTTAAATTAAATTAACGAATGAATTTCAAGAAACTAGAGTCCAATAAAATTCAGACCCAGTAAGCTTTCCGTCTGTTTACAAAGGGAAGCACAGGTGAACAGCAGATAAGATACGCTTAGTCACCCATCTTTGAAATTTACTATTGAAAAGGAGTCTAATTATTGTCTCTCTTTTCTCGATGTCCTTGTGCATTGGACTCCTTTCAAAAACCAACGTTTTCTGGTTTGGATACGTGTTGGGACTCATTTGGTCCCCAAAAGCGTAAAATCAATCTCATCAAGACCTTAACTCATAGGGCCTTGATGATTTGTAGCGAACAATATTTGGATGATGAATTGGATTTTATCCGCAGCACTCTTTTGAAAAATGGATATCCTAGTGATACTCTTGATAGTGTCATGCGTGATAAGATTATTGGATTTCGAAAGGATAAACAATACTTAGTTCAGAAATGTCGCATTTACTTGCGGCTTCCTTTTATTGGTTCGCGGGGCGAGCTTATAGTTAAGCGGCTCCTCTCTGCTGTTCAACTGTGCTATTTTTCTGCTCAACTAAGAATTCATTTTGCGACTCGTTCTGCTTTTTCCTCTATGCGTAAGGATCCTCTTCCTCCCCATTATGTTTCTTCTGTGATATATTCGTTTAATTGCGGTTGTGGTAGCAACTACATAGGAAGGACTTCTGAACGCTTAGATTGTAGGATTATGCAGCATGTCCCATTACGTGTTCTTAATCCAGATGCCCGTAAGAGCCAGCTGGTCAATACTTCCGGGTCAGCTATCACTGAACATCTTATATATTGCAGAGATTTTGCGATGAATTTCAGTCTCTGCTATCTAGTTCGCACTCTCCTTTTCATTTGAGAGCACTGGAGTCTCTGTACATCCGGTCCAGGGAGCCGTCTCTTTGTAAACAAAAAGTCTGTTTCCTTGGACTTCACATTATTAGACTCTAGTGTCTGTGGATCATACATTTCCCCACTTTATTTCCACTTCATCTCGCTGTGCAAATTTACGTTGTTTTGATTTTGATCTTCCCTCATACCATTAATCATTTCAATTTTTAATGTTTTAATTGTATGTAGGGTGTTTGTGATGAGCTTGGGAACAAAACCGGTTGGTCTGTCTTGTAAGTGTTTTCATTTCTTATTTTTTATTTTCATATTTCACAATGCCTTTAAGAAACAAATTATATCTTTTCCTTGCAATATTGTTTTTGTACCTCTAAAATTTTTTATATATATATATATATATATATATATATATATATATATATATATATATATATATATATATATATATATATATATATATATATATATATATATATATATATATAGTTTAAAATTAGGAGGTCAATTAAAACACGCGACCGCGGTTTCGACCTGGCGGTCTCGTCGGCCGATAATTTCAAAATGACCACTTTAAAGCTAAAAATTAAATTAGATATCTGAGTTACCTTTTCACTATATACATTTACAATGCACTTGCATTCCTGTCTTTTCCATTCTTTCCTTCACCTCTTTTCCAATTCCTTTCCCATTAAATCCAATAAATAAATGTAAATTCAAGTGTTAACATACAAAATATATATATATATATATATATATATTTGTATGCAAGTGTTAACATACAAATCTATATATATATTTGTATGTTAAAACATTTACATTTATTTATAGTTATTTAATTGATCATATATATATATATATATATATATATATGATCAAATAAATATATATGTGATCAAATAAATATATATATATGATCAAATAAATGTACATGCAAAGTGTTAACACACACACACACACCCACACACACACACACACACACACACACACACACACACATATATATATATATATATATATATATATATATATATATATATATATATATCCATAGGTGTAATTAAAGCAGGGCTCAATTCAAAATAACAGATCTATAAAGTGTATATTAATAAACATACACTATACCTCGCGCCGACAGTACAACTCGGGCTTCATGTACCATAATGTATATTTAGTAAAACGCTTCACAACGTCAACACTCAACGAAGGACAACACCCCAATTCACAGCAACATTAATTTTAACTTAAATTTTTTTTATTGACCCCGAACTCCGAAAACACATAGGAATAGTGAAAGGTGGCTTCCAGAAGCTAAGCATTGTACAAGAAATAAAGGAAATAGATTTGGGACTGAGTAAAGCTATTTCAAAAACGTCCGTTCTCTCTGCTTCACGCCTCCCTCTCTCTCATATATATATATATATATATATATATATATAATAAGGCAGGATGTGAGTATGTGTAACGAATGCACGGCAGCAATTTTTGACGGATTTGCACCAAAATTTACCTGCACATGCTCCAAGTTAGCGGGAAGGCCAAGACCGACTTTGCATTTCCCAACTCCCATCGATAGTGGAAATAATTGATTTTTTCATGCTTCTACGGCAGTTTTCATGTACTTTGCGGCCATTTTGTACAGGAAGATTCTATTGGCCAGCGTGAGAGCCAACAGCTGACTGACACGAATGTTAAATAGCATGCTAGCATGCAAAAAAATCGATAGCTGCATTCATCACAAGTGGGAAAAATTTAAATCTGCATGGCACTTTACTCCAATTGGCTCATTCGCTTGCTTAAACTCAACGTTAATTTATATTCCGCAGAACTGGGTTGGGTGTGAAAAAGTAGTTGTTGTTAACATTCTTTTTTCATTCGGTTTTTCCAGTTACGAGTCCTTTTTTAAAGCTGATCGTTTTGTATTCATTTTGTTTAGTTCTTTTTTCGTAACAGATTTAATGTTTGGTATAGAACTTAGAAAAAATTCGCAGTGTGAGATAGGCAAGAAGTAAGGCATGTAGCAACATCAGCACAGCAAAGGGCACTCTTTTAAAGGCAAGGGAGGGCAAAAATATTTTAAGTCAAGTGATAGCGATTGCTGTATGAGTCGTACGAGTTTTGAATCAAGCACGAGCAACGCCGGGCCATGCTGCTATATATATATATATATATATATATATATATATATATATATATATATATCATTGAATGTGGCGCACACAGAATACTGTCCGTGAAATAAAATTCCGAAGATCAATCGACGAATGAAGTATTAAGAAACACGAACATTTCTTTAGAAGCAAATAAAAGTGCATAACTGCAATGTCATATTTATTCTTCTATATGGTAGAGAATGATGGACAGTTTCCACACAGATGGAGAGAAGTCTTGAGGCAACAGAAATATGGTTCTTCAGAAGGATGCTGAGAATACAATGAATGGATTCTGTGGGCAAAGAGATATTTAATGGAAAAATAGAAAGAAATGAATGTACTTGGAAACAGAAAGAGATTGTTGAATTTTCTGAGTTACATAATAAGAAAAGTAGGCTTGGACAATTTGACACTCATAAGTCATATTGAAAGCTAAAGGCGTTGAGGGAAATAATAATTAACCTGACGGGATTGTGCAAATGGCTGTCAGAATAGGGAATGCGATAAATAATGAGACGGCTAAACGTGCTCAAAGATAGGGTAGGAAGTTGTTGAGAATCATGATCCTCCCATGTTCTGAAGGGACAGAACTCATGCAAGAAGTCGGTTTGCGCAAATATTACACAGATATTTAACAAAATTAAATATGGTTTTGATCTTTACGCGCAACAGTATGTTGCATTATATCTTGCAAAGGTTAACTGTTCTTACATAATATGGATAATTAATCTGCATATTTAGCTTTAAAAATCGAATTGAATATATATATATATATATATATATATATATATATGTTCTAAGAACTCCTGTTTTCTTTTATCACTTACGCGTCTTCATGTATATATATATATATATATATATATATATATATATATATATATTTTAATATATTTTAAAACTTAACTTGAAACTTAAAAAGGGATAATTTATTTTATCTTAAAATTTTATCTTAAAATTCTTTCTATAATAATTTTTTTTTAATTATATTCTAACTTAAATTTAATATTGTCTAAATGTGAATTATTGTTAACCTTTTTAATATTTCTCGTTTTTTAGGACAAATTGTTATTTTTTTAAAAGGAGGAACCTAACTTTTTCATATATAATTAATTTTTTTTATATAAAACTCCATTTTGACCCTCCTTTAGTTTCATTTGACACTTCCTTTTTCCTACAACCCCAATTTGATGTAATAAGGCCAATATCCGGTTTTATTTTATAAAAAAAAAAAACACTTCCCTTTAAGGATAACGGGTATCTCGTCTGACTGAAACATCGAAATGTATTATTTTTTCGACTGCTGTCAAGGTTATATTTTAAATTTCTAGTTCCGGTACGAACAGTCTCTATACCAGGCTTGAATAAGACTAACCTACTTCTCGTTAGTTGAAATAGAGCTATATCCCCCATATGGGTTAATCTGCGATTTTGTCGTGTAATTTATATGCTCTGTTATAATAAATACATTGAGCTCTATTTGTAGATCAGTTTTAATATTTGACATCTTGGATTATACACCAACGGATTTATTACCTCTACTCTCTCTCTCTTTCTCTCTTTCTCTCTCTCTCTCTCTCTATATATATATATATATATATATATATATATATATATATATATGTGTGTGTAAAAGAGAGGATATCTGTGTGTCTGTATGTTTTCCCGCGATATCAATCCAACCAATTTTGACAAAACTTGGCACATACATTTTACAATGTAACAGAAACGTTTTTAGCGTAAAAAATAATATTTTTGACAAAAGTCAATAATCTATAAAGCCGATGAAAATCGTTAAATTCAACTTTTATTCCCCTTCGATTTCGTTAAAACACGTTATGTAGGTTATTTACATCATGGCGAGCTCACCGATACCTCAGTTTTATTTCTACGCCTTTAGCGAAAAACCGCAAAATACCACGAAAATCTAAAAAACCGATTTTATCACAGATTTTAAACTAAAAATTCCCTTAATTTTCAAGCAATCTAATACAAACTTCACTCAATTGTAGCCAACAATAAGTTGATTGTCTAACAATCATTTAACTTGAAAATTGAGTCCACCGATATAGTGAAAACCCGCGTAATTAGCAAAAAATGACGATTTTACTGGTTTCTTTATTATTTTTTGTTGATCTTTCAACCAACTAACATCAAACCTAACAATTGGTTTATAAATGTATCCTCTTTTACATCCCTCGTAACAAACTGACAAATTGAATTTCAAAAACTCAAAAATAAATCGGTTTTCATGTTGCCTGTTTTACCCCTTCATATCCTCGGCCAACTTCAATTGAATAAATACAGACTACTTCTGTTATATCAGTAACTGCATTAATTCAAAATGGTTTTTAATGAAAGTACTTTAAAGTAATTGAAGAAGACTCTGTTACATCTAAACATAATGGTATGTTTCTAACTGAACGTTTTTTCTGATCGACCAGCTGGTTATGACTGCTAGTAAAAATATATATATATATATATATATAAGAACATTCGCGGCCTGACGATTGCGTCTAGCATGAAACTGCCTGCTGCGCTGAGTGCTGACTTCAATGTTCGTTTTTATATTTATATTTACATACGCTCTATCTCTGATATTTAGCATTTTATCCCATAAATATAGCACACCTTAAAACTATATTTCTTTCATATATATATATATATATATATATATATATATATATATATATATATATATATATATATATATATATATATATATATATATATATATCTGTGTGTGTGTGTGTGTGTGTGTAAATTGGCCTTTTGAGAACCAAGCATTGTTTCATTGATGCCTGTTATAATTAAATTGATATAACATTCAAGTATAAGACACTTTCTTCTCTGAAAATGTTTCACACATTTATCATTATTAGGTTGAATCATAATCATCTTCCGTTTTGGTTTCCCAACTTTATTATTATTATCAAAAAATAGGTTTACAGCCATGTCATATTGAAACACGCAGTTAAGCAACGACGTGCTTGGTCAATAAGTAGACGGGTGACCGCTTGCTAATACCATGTGCTGGAAACTTGGATGTGAAGGTGGTGTAATGGATAACGGCTCGGAATTGGAAATCGGAGAGCCGAGCTCCAGTTCACATCCGCTTCGTTAAATTCTCTTCCGCAAAAATACCCTTGGGAAAAGGCATAAATCCACATCTTATCTCCCCAGCTATGGGTTAATTAGTAGGAATTACATAAGTAAATCATTTTTATCTCTTAAGCAGTTCTTATAACCTATCATTATTTTCTGGATTTAAGTAACCTGAAAAAGGTTGATAAGCCGTAAAAAAAAAACAAATCAATCTTCAAAAAATAAAATGCAATTATATTTTACTTGATTACTCTCGTTATATACAATGACTTGTTATCGCATACTTTATATCTCACTGATAACTTATGACTAAAAGTTTTATGTGAAAATGTTTTCGGGAACGCTTTAATTTAGTTTTCATTAGAAAAATTTTTTCCCTTATCAAATTGCATTGTAGCAATCGAAAAACTAATAATCGGTTGGCGCAAGGCCCTGTGGATAGAGCTGAATCGAAGAGACCAACCGATTTCATTTTTTCCTGTGTTATTCTTGCTTAATGCGGCCTTGCATTGTCTTTTGTCCACTGTGTACGCTGCCACTGTGGTGCAAAATCCAAGGTATGATAGTACTCTCTAAATCAATTTTGAAGGCCAAAGCGTTCTCGTGTCGCATGTTATATTTTGCCTCTCCACTGGAGTAGGTCACAACGGAGATGTAAATCAGTTTCACTCCTAACCAATCACAATGCAAACGTCACCGAGTGAATAGAATGCTGTGGAGAGCATGTTGGTCAATTTCATTGCTACACGGATATAAAGAGTTAGCGATCCCAGAAACTTCTTCAAAATAGAAATTATATTCTGGAATTGGAATAAAAGCATTGATGACACATTCAAGATGTTGAATTAATGTATTATTTTGAATCATTTCACCCCATGAGGGGCAACAAAGGCACTAAGACGCAAAGGGTTACTGAGCGGGAAAGAATAAAAGAAAAAAAGACACATATTAAGAAGTGAGAACAATAAAAGATTAATCAAGACAACAATAGATACAGATTGAGACTGCATTTGAATTTTTGGCGGATCAAAATTGGCTGGAAAACATGGAGCCGGAAGACAGTCACAATTTCAAGAGTGCTGTTGGGATATTTTGCAACAGTTTTTTACAAAATAAAAGTGGGGTATAGAGGTAATTTAACAAAATGCTAAACAAGTTATAATTTTGTGAATTTCCTACATAGAAATTTTACATGTATATACGCCTGTTACTTTTTTTATATATATATATATATATATATATATATATATATATATATATATATTTAACGTTTTTTCTGGTTTTTTGAAATAAAGCGTTAAAGTAGTCATTTTGAAATTATCGCCCAACGAGACCATCAGGTCAAAAGCTCGGTCGCGTATTTTAATTGACCTCCTGATTTTTAAAGCTCTATATGTTATAACTATTTTTATTTTTACTTATTTTTTCTTACGTGTATTGAGCACTTTTTAATACTACTGTTCCCTTGTTAGACTCAACTCTGACCATTAACCGATTGTAAATTACTGGCGAGTGAACAATTTATTAAAACAAAATACAACCTCTTTTAAGGAAAAAAATAAAAAAGGGGCTTATAAGTTTGTGGACTTTACTCTGATCAACCAATCAAATATGACCGACTTTAAATTTAAACTAAGCGAAGTAGCAAACATTAATAGTTATTTTTTATAAATGTGTCATGACTCGTAGATTGGCAGCTAACGGCAGCCAGACATAAACCAAAGTGGATACATATAATTACATAAATTATATAAACAAGACAATACAGTTTCCTACGAAATAAAAGTAGGGTGAGAGGTAATTTAACAAAATCATAAACAAGTGAATTTCCTACATAAAAATTTTACATGTATATATAAATATGGCCGGACAAAATCTCTTTTTATCAAATATGGCATTGGTGGTATCGTATCCTTTCTGATGCAATCACGGTTCAGATGGGCTGGTCATGTCATCAGAATGAGTGATGATCGGATGCCGAAAAATCCTCATGTTTCGCCAACTTTTTCATGGTAAGCGTAATGTAGGCTGTCCTTAGTTACGCTTCAAGGACAAACTTAAATACAATTTAAATGCTGCAAATATCCCTATAGAGGAGTTCGAACTTGCTGCTGGAAACTGAGCAATCTGGAGATATCAGTTCTGATATAGTTATAAAAACAGTTTCTCATACGTTAGTCTATATTTGAAGAATCAAAACTGGACGATCGGCGACTTATACTGGCATCAATCTCTAAACTAGTTTGGAAGCTGTATAACTTTTCTTATCCAATATCCGTGCTAGGGTCCGTACTCAGCGGCTGCACGTATACAGAAAGCGAGACTAGACCAACGGGGCCAAGGAGACGTGTACGAGAATAGAGGAGGTTATACTACTACTCATTTACTCATCAAGTAGATTACCCACAGTTTTACCCTGCTTCTTTTGAGAGAGAGAGAGAGAGAGAGAGAGAGAGAGAGAGAGAGAGAACAATTAAGGACATGGATTCAAGCGGAGTATTATCTAGAGCGTTAAATTTCCTGTAAAACGTCTTTTGCTATTCCTTTGTGCATTTCGCATTTTAAAATATTTGCACAGAAGAATACATTTAAAGAATTAAATATTTTACATCTTCCAATTTATACAAGGGGAAAAATGATGATTCATCATATTACCTCTAAATTCTCATCTATAAACAAATAAAAATATCTCACAGCTTGATTTAAATAATTTATGGAGCAACATTAAGCAATACTTTAAGTTTTGCAGAAAAATATTTCTCTGAAAAAATTTTCGGATGACATTTCGTGATGAAAGTTAGAACGAATGAATTCCCCCTAGATTTTAATAAATTTAATATAAAAGTTAAATTTCTGATTCTAGATAAAACAAATGTAAGCATTTCTTGCTAAGTAATTAGTCTATATTCATGAATAATTTCGGGATATAAATTCCTTTATATAAGAAAAACTGTAAAGATTACCTAGAATTACCCGGGAAAATTACATATCTTACTGTCGAATTTGAAAGCATGTCTTATTAGAACATGAATCAGACTTTAAAACCTTACAGTTTTGTTGCTGTCACCTATTTCATCATCGCCCATAAGTTATTGTCACGGTGTTTTCGGGAGATACCTCGTTCTTCATAAAAAAACTTTAAAAATAACAATTGATATTTACACATTTTATCTTCACCCAGAAGCTATCATCACGGCATTTCCGGGAGATATCTTTTACGCGCACTTCATAAAAATTACTTAGAATTGCAGGTTTTAGTGCTGAATTTGATGGCATATCTTCTTAGAATATGAATCAAAATGTAAACCTTCTAGGTTTCTTAAGGTCAGCATATTTTATCATCGTCCAGAAGCTAAATGAGTTCATAGATAGACCCTAATAATACCGTTGGGAAAAGCATGAAATGAGTTGAGAGCTGGGCCCTAATAAAACCGTTGGGAAAAGCATGAAATGAGTTGATAGCTAGACCCTAATAATACCGTTGGGAAAAGCATGAAATGAGTTGATAGCTAGACCCTAATAATACTGTTGGGAAAAGCATGAAATGAGTTGATAGCTAGACCCTAATAATACTGTTGGGAAAAGCATGAAATGAGTTGATAGCTAGGCCCTAATAATACTGTTGGGAAAAGCATGAAATGAGTTGATAGCTAGACCCTAATAATTTACTTTGGAAGCTAAATGAAATGAGCTCATAGCTAGACCCTAATAATAGCTTTGGGAAAAGCTTGAACCTATCTATCCTCCCAACTGTCGAAAATGAATTCAACTGAAAAGACCAGCGTAGAGATAATTGGTGAATGACTGGTTTGCAAAAGAAAATGTCCTTCCTTTGCGACCCTCTCGTCTAGGGCCAGACAGCCACAGACTGGAACAATAACAACAACTTGTTTCGCTGTCGGCCAAAAAAGACCATGAGTATGCGGTGAAGGTTTTTTTTTATAAAATACTTCTGCCCTCACCTCTTCCGCCAATCCAAATGTAAGGTTACTAAAACGGAGGAGAATGTAGCGTTCGAGCCTTAAGATTCCCTGGTCGAACAGCTAAGACGTTATCTTAAAGTATGTATGAAATATTTAAGGTGTGCAAAATATTAACAATACGTATGAATATATATCCTTTCCAGCATGGTCCAGCTCCGCGTAAACGTTTTTACAGATGACTTAGGATTAATTTGAAACCATGCGTTACAAAAATGCTCGTCCTTAGCGAACAGAATCTTGTCTGCTACACCTTGACAATGACTGAGAAGGTTAAAAATTCTTAATAATGAGTGAGTTGGTTGAAAGAATGCCTCCAAATACTAAATGAAGTTTTCTTTTTTCTTTTTTAATAATACTCCAAGCAAGGCAGGAGTGCCACTAGCACGCAAGGGGTTATAGAGATTAGGAGCGAGAGTAAAGAGGCGTGATAGACGAAAGTATGAAGAGAAGAACAGGGAATAGATCAAAGCAACTGGAGATGTCGATTGGCATTACATTTGAATAGTTGGCGATTATAGCTATCAGGGAAACAAGTAATAGGAAGGGAATTCCACAGACAGGCGGTGCGAGACATGAAGCTAGTGGAGTAAAAAAGACGGCTACATTTAACAATTTCGACAGTGAAAATGTGGGATCGAGATGCCAGCTTAGTAGCAGGTTTAAATCCAAGCAGTCTGATAACTAGCGAAAGTAGCTCGTCGGAGCAGTTACCGTGAAAGTATTTGTAGAAAAGACAGAGGGAGGCGACGTCACGTCTGTGAGAGAGCGACTGTAGACGAGATGCCAGATCAAGGCCAATCACATTGCATATCCGTCTCTGGATTTTGTCGAGGACCTTAAGACGAACAGCGGGGGCACCAGACCGTAAATGGCAGCAGTATTCCATGCAAGGCGAATGGTTGATTTATAGATTTGAAGGATGGACTCGGGCGAGAAAATCTTTCTGGCGCTACATAGGGAACCAACTTTGTTGCTCATGCTTTTTCCGAGGGAATTATTAAAAGTAAAAGAAGATGCATCAGAGTAGGTAAAGATTTGAACTCCGAATTGATATCCGTTATGCCATCCGAACATCCATGGATGTGCAAATACAAGGCCGCCTAAAATCTATCCATGTACATATACAGCGCAACCCTAATCCAGCATTCTCTCTACCGGCCAATAATTACACCGCTTCGCTTCTACATTTTGGCTCACATCAATCGAAAACAGCGAAAGTCCAGTTGTATGTTTTTTTGCTTCAAGTATGATCTTTATTTCTGAGGAGATTGTCCAGTACACACGGCCACATAAGAGGACAGATATTAGATAACATTTCAGTATTTTCTTTGTTTCTGTTGCTTAAAGATTGTTCGTTATCTGTGATCAGATTGTCCAGCATCCATGGCTATATAAGAGAACTGATAACAGCCCATTATTATTTTCTTTGTTTCTGTTGCTTAAAGATTGTTCGTTATCTGTGATCAGATTGTCCATCGTCCATGGTTATTTAGGAAAACTGATAACAGTTCATTATTATTTTCTTTGTTTCTGTTGCTGCAAGTCTCTTCTTCATCTTTGAGGAGATGTTCCAGCATCTACAGTCATAAAGGAGGACTAATATTACATAACAGTTCAGTATTATTTTCTTTGTTTCTGTTGTTGTAGTCCTGTTCTTCATCTAGTCGGCGATTGTCCAGCACCCACTGCCATATAGGAGGACGAGTTTACATAACAGTTCAGTATCACTTTTGTTTTTGTTGCTTAAATTCTGTTCCTCATCTGTGAGAAGATTGTCCAGCATCCACGGCGATATAAGAGGACTGATATTATATGATGAGTTGTTAATTTGATTTTTGTGTCTCGATGTTTTTTATTAAAAATCTACTGCTGGAATGAGATAGATATCCGCTATAAAATGTCTTATTGCGTAAAGATAGGGGAACTCTTACACAATGTTGTGCTGACCATAGATTGCAAGATAAAATATATGGTCGTTAGCAAAAGTGGCAACTCAAGATGAGAACTACAAATTTGGGATGTCAAAAATAAGCAAGTAGGGACATTTATCTATGGAGGAAATGTTTTAACAAACAACAAAAATATGACAGGAATTGAAAGCTTATTTGAGTAGCAAAATAGAAACCCTTTCATTAAAATAAAGAATATATATATATATATATATATATATATATATATATATATATATATATATATATATATGTGTGTGTGTGTGTGTGTGTGTGTGTGTGTGTGTATTTGAACACTTACACGTACATTTATTTATATTTATACACACACATATATATATATATATATATATATGCATATTTATATATATATATATATATATATATATATATATATATTTAAAAAATATTACAAACTGGTATATTTTCAATACTACTTTTCACTAAATATTGTTGATATTAAAAATATATATATATATATATATATATATATATACATATATTCATATATATACTTATGTATATATGTATAAAAACTTGTTTTTAAATATATATATATTTAAATATTAATGCATGTTTCATTAAATAAATATAGACAAGTTTTCTCTATTTATTTTAAGCAGATGACTTTCATATCGTCTGATTAGCTTAAGAACATTATCATTGAAAGCCGAAAGAAAATCACCATATTGATATATATATATATATATATATATATATATATATATATATATATATATATATATATATATATATAACAATAAAAAAATATTAAAAAATTAAAATCTTCAGACACACTGGGCTGTAGATTAATATTCTTTTGTTTTTATTATTATTATTTCATTTAGATTCCTCGACAAGTTTCGGCCAACATGGCCATCATCAGGAGAAGAAATATTTCTGCTTGCTGGTAACAGTGAACTACAAAAATCAATGTCTTGATGGAGAAAATTAACTTTTGTCTGTAGTTTTCATTTTTTTAAAAAATCTTTTTAACATGAATCTTTTAACATTACTTGTGTTGGTCAAACAGTCTCTTTTAAGTTATTATTTGAGATAAGTTTTTGGATGGATCCATGCTGCTCTGAATTATCCTGACCAGTTTGACAGTTTTATTGCTTCCTGGAGAGGGGATGTGTCTCTGTTAAGTGTGTGTGTGTGTGTGTGTGTTATTTGGTTCTTAGGGAGTGAGTGAGTATGATATGTGTAAGCTTGTATATTGCTGTGGGTGTGTGTATCATTTGGCTCATTAGCGAGTGAGTGAGTATGATGCGTGTATGTTCGTGTCGGGGTGTGTATAAGTATGAGGGCTCCACACCTCCGTAAGCATGTCTATCTTGTGTGGGTGAGAAATGTGGTTAGGTTTTGATTTGTATGGTTATATATTAATACTATCTATATTGGTAAATTTATGTTTTAGCCCGGCTGGATAGTGTATTTTTAAACATTGTATCCACTTATTTTCATGAAATTCTAAAATCTTTCAATGTTATCTGCTCTGAACTTTTCTATTCTCTCAATTATAGTGAATTTTGAAATCGTGTTTTTCTAGGCGGAAATGTTGCTCTACAGGTAATAATTTTACATGGGTAGTCGACTTAATTCGATTGCGATAATTATTAATTCTGTAGTGAAAGGGCCATTCAGATTTTCCTACATATTGTTTCTGGCATAGTGTGCATTCTCGGAGGTAAATTATGTTATGACTTCTGCAGTTAGAATCGTGGTAGATTTTGAAAGTAGATTTAGTGACTCAGCTAGTGTATGAATTCTTGTGTCTAATGTGGTTGCAGCATAAAGTTCTTTTGTTGTTACATGGTTGGGAAAACCTGTTGTTTTTGTTCTTAGTTTATGACGGATTACCTTGTCCCCTGAAATGTCCCTATGATTTCTTTTAGGTTCTTAGGTCTACGATATGCTAGAAGGCCGGGTTCCTTAAATAATTTCCCAACGACTTTTGATTATTTGGGATAGGGGAGGCAGAGTGGGATTGAAAGTGGTTACTAGAGGAAAGCGGCTAGATTTATTTTTAATCTTGTACATTACGGTGTCTTCTCTAGGTGTGGAAATTGCTTTATTTATTTGTTCCCTGATTAGGTGTTGTTTATAGCCACGTGTTGTGAATTGATGCTCCAGATTTTCAATGTGTTTATTTAATTCTTCATTGTTGGAACATATCCTTCTGAGTCTAAGTGCTTGTGAATAGGGAAGGTTCTCTTTGAGGTGTTTAGGGTGGGAAGACTTCAAGTGTAGATAGTTGTGGGTGTCGGTGATTTTAGTGTGTAGTGTCGTTTGTAGATTTCTGTTTTCATCTATGTAAATGCGGATGTCTAAAAATGTTACAGATGTGGATTTTTCATAGTCAAACTTAATTGAGTCGTGCACTGTGTTTAAGATCATGAGGAATTGGATAAGTTTGTCATCCCTGCCCGTGTATACAAAGAATATATCATCGATATATCATCAATGAGGGGATAGATATGAGTCTCCTCAAATTTTTCCCATGAATATTGTAGCATATGATGGAGCTGCAATGGTGCCCATGGCACAACATCTTACTTGAAGGTAGTGTGCTCCATTAAAGATGAAAGTATTCAATGTAAGGACATGTTCCATGAGTTTTATGATAACGTCTGTATGTGTGTGTATGGGGTGAGTCTTGTTTTCTTCTTTTAGTAAGTGCTTTCTGAAGGGTGGTTAGCCTTCGATGTGTTTAATGTTTGAATAGAGTGACCTTACGTCCATAGACACTAGAATAGCATTCTCTGGAACTGTTTGTATGTGATTAATTTTGTTTAGTAGATATGTTGTGTCTCTGATGTAGGATTTTACTTTATATATATATATATATATATATATATATATATATATATAGAGAGAGAGAGAGAGAGAGAGAGAGAGAGATATATAAATACAAGTTTTTATACATGTATATATATATATACATATGTATATATATGAATATATGTACATATGCATGTATATGTACATGTATATATGTATATATATGTATTATATATATATGTGTGTGTGTGTGTGTGTCTGTATATATAAGCATATATATATGTGGCACCATTTACGAGGCAGAGAAAGAAAGAGAAAGAAAAGAAGGCAGAAAGAAATGCGAGACGGATCATAGGTGATAAGCGAACACACACACGGCTAAGAGGCAATAAAAAAAGGGTTATTTTGATAAGTGGCAAATGGCGAAAGAGTGTCATTACAATGACAATGAGATTTGAGTGGGTAGGGAAGTGTTATCTAAGGATATGAAAACAAACTATTGGTACGGGAAGGCATCTTATTATCAACACAGACCACCGGCCAAGGGAAAAATTCAAGGGAAAATGTTATTTCAATAAGTGACGAAAAGAAACAGGCGACTAAAAAAGATTTTGGACAGATATGAAAATTAAAGGCCACCTACGAGTAATCGTTGACCGATTTTCCTACTTGGCCTGCGCGAATGGAATTGTGTTATCAAGAAATGTTCGCCAAAGAAAGTCCACTTGAAAACGTTAATTTTGATAATTGACAAAACACAGGTGTAGCTACAGAGCCTTAGTTAGATATGGAAAATTAAAATCCCACACAAGCAGTCTCGCTAACTAAATTCTTTTCGACAAAACAACTTTTGCCTGCGGTAATAAATTTATGTTATCAGGAATATGTGCCGAAGGAAAATGGGTGGGGGCCCAGGGGTATTTTTCTTTCTTCCTTGTGTAGAGGTGGAATCGAACCTAAGACGCCCAGTTACAAGACCGGAATGGTCTTGGCGTCACACCCCCATAGAAGTAGACTCGCCCGCTTACATGAGAGGCGAGAGTGGGCTACTTAAACAAGACATTCACGGTGACGAGTGGCTTGGCAGATACACGTCGTCTCGCTGCTACCTTACATGGCGTCGCCGATATAGGAAACCTGCTACAAACAACGTTGGAATATGGACGAACAAACACAGCAGACATTACTTCGACAGCTCATCGAACTACAGCAAGAGATCATCGCCCTGCGAAGAGACGGAGGACAGCCGAGAAAGTCACTTACAAGGAGACCCGACAGACCTAATATAGAACCGGACTCAAGTGATGGTGACTGGGCGATATTCATTGATTCCTGGAATAGATACAAGGAGATGTGTGGGTTGACGGAGCCAACAGCGTTAAGAAACGAGCTGAGAACGGCCTGTGCCCCAGAAGTGAACAGGCTGTTGTTCGATATGGTAGGAGCAGAAGTACTAAACTCCGTCACGGAGGAAGAGCTGTTACGACACATAAAGCTCGTAGCCGTCAGAAGCCTACACAAAGAAGTGTACCGGCAAGAATTCCACTCCGTAAAGGCAGAAGGAGGGGAATCGATTACGGACTTCGTGGCACGACTTCGATCAGTCGCAAAATTCTGCGACTTTTCAGTGACTTGTCCGAACGGGATAGGATGCGGTCGGAAAGTCAGCTACTCCAACGATATGGTAGCAGGACAAATGGTGGCTGGGCTGGCAAACCTGGAGCATCAAAGCAAGGTGTTGTCTGAGGCTGCGACACTTACGACACTGGAAGAAAAGTTCAACAGGCTTGTCAGCCTAGAGACCACGGACAAGTCTACACCCCATCTCCATAGTAACGTATACCCTACTACAACGAGCACACAGAGATCGGGCCGCAGGCAGCGGCCTCGGGAGAACCAGACCGTATCAACCCCTGAGAGACACTGAACCCTGTAAATGGTGTGGGAAGAGCTCACACCCTGACGGCTCGAATGAACGAAGGGGTTGCCCAGCAGCAAAGATGACTTGTCACAATTGCGGCTTAACCGGACATTTAAAAGGGGTTTGCAGGAAACCGAAGCAGGGGTCCAGCAACAAATCTACAGCGGTGTGGTCGGAGCAGAATCCAGAACTCTCACCACCCAAAGACACAAGAAGGGTCGTAACCGGATGATCGTCCAAGATGGACAAGTGAAAAGGAGAGGTGAAATCAACCTGACAAAACCAAAGGCCGTGCCGCACCTGGTTTGGAACAAAAGTAAGTTCGAAGAGGTACTCCTGATCCAGCACCAACCCTGATGGTAGAGATAACTCTGATTCCAGAGGCCCATGCGGAATTCGGGCACATATCCATAGGACAAGCTGGCCTCCATACTCACCGGATCGAGGCGATCGCAGACACTGGGGCACAGACATGCTCTAGCGGACCAGAAATCCAAAAATTCTGAAGTGTCCAGACAAATGTCTAGTACCGACTAGTCACCGAAATCTGGGGAATCACGGATAACCTACTAAACATAAAAAAGGCGTGATATTCGCTAAAGTCAGAGTAGGATCGCGGGAAACACGTCAGATTATATATGTATCAAAAATACATCAGATTTCTGCCTGTCCGAGTCGGCCCTAAAAGACCTTGGTCTGGTGCCAGATAACTTTCCAGACCCAACTTCCCAGCAGAACGTGGCAACTAGCGACGGCGGAAAGGCACCATGTGGGTGCCCACAAAGAACTAATGTCCCACCTAAGCCGGACAGGATCCCTTTCGCTCCTATGGAAGAAAACAGACCCCGATTGGAACGATGGATGAAGGAGCATTTTGAGTCCAGTGCATTCAATGTATGCCCACATCAACGGCTGCAGGCGATAGAAGGAAAACCCATGGACATCACGTTCATCCAGGGGCCAAACCCTCAGCTGTCCACACCCCAATCCCGGTCCCACACCATGGAAGAAAAGAGTCAAGGAGGACCTCGACCGAGACGTGGCATTGGGCATCATAGAACCTGTACCAGTGGGTACACCTACAACATGGTGCTCCAGAATGGTGGTTGCACCGAAAAAGGACGGGTCACCGAGGCGTACGGTGGACCTACAGAAGCTCAACACCGCTACCCTACGAGAAACCCATCATACACCGTCTCCTTTCAATCAGGCATCGCTGGTGCCTGCGAAAACTAGAAAAACCGTTTTGGATGCATGGAATGGCTATCATAGCCTAACCCTCTCTCCATCGGCAAGAGATGCAACTACCTTCATCACGGAATGGGGTAGATACCGTTATCTTCGGGCACCACAAGGATTCCAAGCGTCAGGAGACGCATATACACGCAGGTTCGACAATATTACTGTAGATATGCCCAGGAAAACAAGATGTATTGACGATACTATGGGACAACTCTATTGAATCATCATTTTGGCATACTATAGAGTACATAAATAACTGCAGCAAAAATGGTATCGTATTCAACCCCAGAAATTTCACTTCGCGGAAAAAGAGGTGGAATTTGCCGGATTCTTGATAACAGAGGACGGGATAAAACCCACCAAAAAAAATGACTGAAACAATACGGAATTTCCCGACACCAAAAAAAATATAACTGACATAAGATCCTGGTTTGGAATGGTAAACCAGGTAGCCTACGCTTTTTCTCAGGCCGAGGTAATGGCCCCGTTCCGGGAGCTACTAAAGACAAAAAATCGGAAGTTCTACTGGGACAGCACACTCGATCGAATCTTCGAAGAGTCGAAAAGAAGGATCACAGAAGAAATCGAGAACGGTGTAAGAACCTTCGAAGTGAATAGGCCAACTTGTTTGTCGACGGACTTCAGCAAAACAGGCTTAGGATATTTTTTCTTTCCAGAAGCACTGCAACTGTGCCACCGAAGCTGGACCGAAGTGTGGTGAGGACCACTGGAAGTTAATCCTGGCCGGCTCCCGATTCACTAATGACGCAGAGTCCCGATATGCACCAGTGGAAGGAGAAGCATTGGCATTAGTCTACGGACTGGAAGCATGCCGGATGTTCGTTTTGGGGTGCCCAGAGCTGTTAGTCACCGTGGACCATAAGCCCCTGGTGAAGATCTTCTCGGACAAAGCTCTGGAGGACATAAAGAACCCAAGACTGTTTAACTTCAAAGAACGGTCCTTGATGTACAAATTTCGAATAAAACATCTCCCTGGCAAACTCAATGCGGCACCAGACTGTACATCGAGATGCCCAGTGGCGTTAAGCCAGGAGGAAGCAAACGAAGAGGACACCGCACAAATTATGGATAGCGCCATAAGAGCGTCATTTAACTCCACCTATGAGCAGGACCCTAAATTAAGAGCAATAACATGGGACAGGATTGTGGCTGCAGCTGCTACTGACGAGGAATGCCGTTCCCTCGCCGAATTCATACAAAATGGCTTCCCTAAATCTCGGCACGAACTGCCGGAGACAATTCGCCGGTTTTGGCATATGAAAGAGGAGTTATATTGCTTGGAAGGGGTGACGATAATGGAAAATAAAATCCTCATACCCAGAAAGCTACGTGCGGAGGTACTGGAATCACTCCATTCAGCGCATCAGGGCGTCAATGGAATGTTGGCAAACGCTAGACAGCGGCTGTTTTGGCCATGACTGGACGCGAGCATTCGTCAAGCCCGGGCCCAGTGCAAAGTACGCAACGTAATAGCTCCATCACAACCCAAGGAACCCCTAATGCCGCCCTCGAACCCCGAGTTCCCATTTCAGAAGACTGTGACGGACTTCTTCGATTTACGAGGGAAGAACTATCTAGTATATGCAGATAGATACACCGGATGGGTAGAAGTCACTCTGATGTCGTCCGGGAATGCCAAGGCTACATGTGACGCCCTACGAAACTGGTTCTGCACGTATGGCGTACCGGAGGAACTTTCAACCGATGGCGGACCACCGTTTGACTCCAGTGAATTTAACCGGTTCCTAGATAATTGGGGCATAAGGAAACGAACATCATAGACAACCCAACAGGGCCCGAAATACCGGGAGAATGGTCCACCACTGATATGGATCAAAACCAGCCCGAAACATTCGACACTCTACCAGAACCGATGGAGGTAGATGACACAGCATCCCCTGGAATGATGGAGGTTGAGGAAGACCAACCGGTGCGTCGTAGCAGAAGGGTGACGCGACCCCCAGGAACCTATCCCCACAGACGTGGGGCACGTCGCACGACTCTCCAGAGCCTCAAAACATTGGACCACAACGCGAGTATCTTGTGGCCCTGGAAGGAGGGGGCGTGTAGAGGTGGAATCGAACCTAAGACGCCCAGTTACAAGACCGGAATGGTCTTGGCGTCACACCCCCATAGAAGTAGACTCGCCCGCTTACATGAGAGGCGAGAGTGGGCTACTTAAACAAGACATTCACGGCAACGAGTATCGAGGCAGATACACGTCGTCTCGCTGCTACCTTACACCTTGGAGACGTCAGACTGACTGAAAACTTGGGGATAATTCTTTTTTGAGGCCATGTTAAGAATACCAACCATCTTGATAAATTAGCGATAAAATACCTGACGTAAGCCACGTCTAGAACAAGAATTATGACTCCATTGTTCATATTTTTCCGTTGGTGGCCAGAGAAATGATACGGCGTTTAAGGAAGAAAAGGAAAAGCAAAAAGATAATTTTTTTTAGTTAAGCAAGGTATTTTTTCCGAAACAAAGCCGCGGATTGTTCGCCCGACTAAGACATCATTGGTCAAGTGGTGATCACGTGACGCACGAAGAAGGAGAAAAGATACCCGACCAAGACCTCATTGGCCGAGACTGATCACGTGACGCACGAAGAAGGCTGTCGACGCCCCCATCCAGAGTGAAAGTATGAGAAGCTGCTACGAAGAAGTGGGGAGGGCAGTTCACGCCCCTCAGAAGTATGGTGAGAAAGTGGGAGTGAAAAAAAGTTACCAAAAATGGAAAAAGTGGAAAATACCTAACCAGAAATAAAAAGAGGTGGATATGTATTTAGGAATTATCGAGGACCCCCGGACGCCAACAGACCCACCCCGTTTTGGTCGGCGTCAATAAAAGCCAGGCCCCAACAGGCAGAAATCAGTTCGGGCCCTGGCGGCAGAGATGAGTGTCCAGAGAGTTCGAGCTCCAGTTTCCAGAGTTGAAGTCGCCTCGAGATAGCTGACCAAGATTCACGCAAAATTCGGACTCCTCTTCAACCAAGAACAATTATTTTGAAGAGCGACTTAGGACCAGACCACCGAAATAAGTTTTTTCGACTTTCGTCCAAAGACACACCGAAACACAAATTTCTTAGAGAGCAAACAACTTGAAGCGTTAAAACTTGCCTAAGCGAAAACGACGTGTCACAATCCACAGAACGGGTCGGGAGATAGATGCAGTCCTATGTATCGAACAACTAGACATAAAGTTTGTTACCTTTTTCTTTGATACTTTGAACTTTTTGAGTTTTCATTTTATTTTTCTTTTATGCATATTTGTGTGTTATCACCCCGTTGAACTCAATTTGCATTACGGCCCCAACCACTGTTTGATCTCGTCTGTCTAAGATCAATTCACAACGTGGGTAGGCAGACTGGAGATCAATGCAGTTACCTTGGTAACCAGGCGTTGGAAGCGAGTTGGGAACGGCGAGGCTTGTGTCGAATCTAACCAGATTCCCACCCGAATCACCAAAAGGTTAGAACGTCACATTTGGGTGCCGCGACCGATACCAAGCCAGTTGGTCGTCACAGGACGTGACAACACGACTGACGCGACAGGCGGACGTCACGTTTGGAGCAGCGACACCCGGACGGAGCAGCGAGGAGCGAACAGCTGGCGCCGCGGCGAGGACGTCACAATTGGTGCTGTTTGAGGACGTCACAAAACTGGCGCCGTGGTAGAGCAGGATAGAACGTCACAGTTGGCGCTGCGACCGGGTTTAACGACGTCACACACACACACACACACACATATATATATACACACTCATATATATATATATATATATATATATATATATATATATATATATATATATATCCTTTGGTGTAAGGAAAGCAGTCCTATTTTGCTATTCAAATGCGCTTTCGGAATCCAGTGACATATTTTTGTTGTCTGTTAAAACAAATCCTACATAGATAAATGTCTGTATTTGCTTATTTTAAGCATTAGTTTAAAATTTATGTGTGAGCTGGAATTTTGGCTGTCATCTAGGTTCATATGTTCTGATATCACGTCCTACAAGATACTTTATTTCGAACACACTTCCAAACCTGCTAGAGGATTTACCCCTTATAATCCGAAGACGCTTGTTCTTCCATATACGATGGGACTCTAGCACATTTTAATCACATGCACTGGCTGAGATCTACCATGAAAGATGGATATGTAGGGGGGCGGGACCCGTACCATGGCGTGCATGTACCTCCGAACTAAATCCTCTGGATTTCGGGCCACCTAAAAAAATTGATTTATGCTGCAGACATTAATAATGCAGAGACGCGTCTTCAACGTGTCACAGAAGCCTGCAAAAGTCCACCGTGTGGGACTATTGAAAGGCTCCGCCAGTCAATGATCTGACGGGTGCATGCATGTGTAGAACAATCGGAGAACTTTTTAAAATTTCTTATAAGTTGCTTTGTTGACAATGGCCTTTTTGGACTTACGTTTATCGAGACATTTTATTTAGTTTTGGGGTCACGACCCCCCCCATATTGTAAAAGTATTTTTGAATTGTATCTTGGATTGTACATCTAACAGCGTTTACCGTATACTTTAGTCTTAATAACTAAAAAGTGAATAATTTGAAGACATATGATTATATGGACACTTGCCCCTTTTTGTGGTGTGAAGAACCTACTCAAAAATGTTTGTAAATGCAATATTTACACCTTATATATATATATATATATATATATATATATATATATATATATATTATTTTATATGCGCAGTATCTTGGAAAAAGCTCAATAGAATCTTTTATTTAAGCTAAAATATATGCAGTTGTATGGATATGAGTTTGTGACATTGAGGTTCACGCTTTTGAAAACATCAGAGTTTGTCTGATGATTAAAAAGGGTCACAAACTCAAATCCATACAACTGAGTATATATATATATATACATATACATACATACAAACACACACACACACACACACACACACATATATATATATATATATATATATATATATATATAAAATTGAAAAATAGTACAAAAATTTAATTTTAAGTAGTGGGTAACAATAATCAAATACAGGTAAATTCATTTACAGTAATTAATTTGTTCAATTTAATATATATATATATATATATATATATATATATATATATATATATATATATATATATATATATACGCCATGTGTGTGTTTGTGTATGTGCATCTACAGGAAACAATTTTAAATAAAACTTACTTGTAGGCGAGACTCCTGCTAAATGAGTGTTTTTGATGATGGAAATATGTAATAAGTGTTCGATTCTTATCAGGAGGATTATTTTTCGTTAGTAAGGACTTCCCAGTTTGTTGGCTGGTTGACAGTCATTTCACAGTTAAAATTATGTCAATTCTAACACGTTTACACCTTTAATATAAAATTCAAAACTCTTAATAAATAATGCGGGATTTAAAAACTCATTTTAAAATTAATATAACATTTGAAACAATGACATATTATTAGGATGTTATCTATCGAACCATTAATTGAAGGGATGTTGGATATGAAGATATGCAATTAATTCTAAAGTCGATTTGGTTTGGTTTGATTTCATTTGTTTTATGACATATCAATCTGAATGGATTATGTAATGACAACAACATTTTTTTTTGTTGGTTTGATTTGATATGTTTTATGTTTTTTTTTTTTGGTTTGATTTGATATGTTTTATGGCATATCAATATCCATGGGTTATTTAATGCCTACAAGATTTTTTATTGCTGGCAATATTTTTCTTTTGGTTTGTTATGTTTTATGGCATATCAATCTCAATATGTTATTTAATGCCGACAAGATTTTTTTTATTGCTGGCAATATTTTTGGTTTGGTTTGATTTGATATGTTTTATGACATATCGATTTCAATGGGTTATTTAATGACGACAAGATTTTTTATTGCTGGCATTATTATTTTTTTTTTGGTTTGATTTGTTTTATGGCATATCAATTTCAATGGGTTATTTAATGACGACAAGATTTTTATTGCTGGTAATATTTTTGTTTTGGCTTGATTTGATATGTTTTATGGCATATCAATCTCAATATGTTATTTAATGCCGACAAGATTTTTTATTGCTGGCAATATTTTTGGTTTGGTTTGATATGTTTTATGGCATATCAATTTCAATGGGTTATTTAATGCCAACAAGATTTTTATTGCTGGCAATATTTTTGGTTTTGTTTGGTTTGATTTGTTTTATGGTATATCAATTTCAATGGGTTATTTAATGCTGACAAGATTTTTATTGCTGGTATTATTTTTCTCCAAAATTTATTGCTGGTAATATTTTTTTCCAAAAATGTATTGCTGGTAATAATGTATTGCTGTTAATAATTTTTATCTTTACAAATTCATTGCTGGCAATGATATTTTACAAAAATGTATTGATGGTATTATAACTTATTTTTACACTTTCATAGTGCTTTGATCCGACTTTCTAGGTTAACTATTTGCCCATAGTTGAGACCCTAACAAGTGCTACCACCCCGGATCTGGGTGAACCTGGGAACACCAGCAATTAAGTGGTGGTGCCACGCTCCTCAAAACCTCCTGATAAGAAGCCTTGCTTTTGGATGTTGCTTATATGCTTTACCCTGGTCTCGGATGTAGTTTATCGTCATACCCATGACGCGTATATCGTTTATCGTTTAACCAGGACGCCGAATATTAAATCGACGGAAAGGAACAAGGAATTTATGAATTTCATCTTTGGGTTCCTACTTGAGAAAGGGGGAGAGGAATATGGTAAAAAAATGTCACAGCCGTGCTTGTCTTAGGATAATTTGCAGAAGAAAAATAGAGAAATGCAAGAAAAAACAAAGACTGAATGAAAGAAGATTATCTGAACAATAATTGAAAACGAATTGTTTTGGTTGAACAACTTGAAACTTCGAAGACGAACACAATAAATAAATAGAAGCGTCAAAGTTTCAAAATGTAAATGAGGAAGTCGAATAGAATAAAATAAGGTACACAAATGAACGCTAAAAATTTAGCAAACAGCTAACAAAATGCAAAAAAAGAGACAAAAACAAAATAAATAAACATTTGATCAAATCAAATGAAATCTAAGTCCTGTCATAGCGTCTTTTCACGAAACTCGCGCCATCTGTTGTCACCGGAAGCGCTTGTCACACAATTAAAGAATAATTTTGTTTTTGACATGCGCAGAAAGAAATTCGTCATTCGTTTATGGTGGAGAAAACTGGGGGGAAGCAGAGAGATTTGTGTGTATCGGAAAGCAATAACAACATTTAACGACAATTAAATACAGGTAAATTCAAGAACTGTGGCTTCCTTTCATTTATTTTTCTTTTTAGTTTTATGTGAACATTTTTTCTTTTTTTTATTACGTTATCAGTAACGTCCTTAGAACTTTCTAAGCTCGGAAGAACTCGGTATTAATCGGATTTAACTCGGAATAACTCGGCAATAATCGGATTTTACCCCCTCTCATTTTAAAACTCTGAACTCCATAGTTTTAGCGCAGATCAAGCCTCATTGAAAACCGATTAAATTTGATTCAACACCTCGCAGTAATAAATGCGTGCTTGCTTGATTTACAAATTACCACTGCCTTTTTGACAGAAAGGACTTTGCTCAGTCGGTTGAAAGTAATCATGGGGATGTTAAGTTCTTTATTGCAATTTTAGGTAAAGCTTTGTCAAGTGACATTACTATTTAAATACAAAAACACAGATAATTTTTTTTTCTAGTTTTTAACCTATCTACTCCTGGAATCGGTGAAAAGTGATGCTTTCTTATTTCCATATATCTAACCGTAATCTATAATTTTGGAAAGTGAAAATTTCAGTGAAATATATAAAGAAATCTACATGTTTTCATCTGAAGTCAAGAAAATATGAACTTTAAACAAAATGGTTATACAATAAGGAAAAAATAAGGCCTAAGGATATGGTTTAATTATTTTTATGTCCGTGCTTCTTTCTTTCTTTAATCCAAATACTTCTGGAGACAAATGCCTTCTTTTTTCCCATATATCTAAGCTTTAATTAGAGATTATAATTTTGGAAGATGAAAGTTTCACTGAAATAATCTGGAAAATTTCTAAGTGTTTGAAATAAATAAAATACAAACCTTAAACAAAATGGTCATAATATATGGAAAAAGATGTTCTAGTTTTGAACTAACTGCAAGATGATGTACGGAGGTAGGTTGAAAATTACATAGGCTAGCTATGAGGAAACGATGCTTGAGCTTTATAATCTTTCCTGCATTAATTTCAAGATTTTCATTTTAAATAATGGCATTGCTTTATTCCAGGTAAGAGGGTGGATGAAAAGTTCATAGGCTGACTATGAAGAAGTTGTTAGTCCTCAAGAGATGTAGTTTCTGTTATTTGGTAGAGTTCCTTGTTTGTGATTCGGTAGCGCCAGTCCACAATGTTCAAAGAAGGTTGGCATTTACCAAGACCCTCATGCTTTACACGCCCCAATTATGTTTTCCCAATTGATGTTAGAAAACGTTTGCATACAGCTGACACTTTAGATATTTCTGAACAGGTTTTGGTGTCATGAATGGCATCCATATGTATGTCTCGATCTGGCGAGAATCTTTAAGAACATGTTTTCAATTTGATGTTTTGGTTTTGTAGCTATTTGCTAAAGCTATAATCCCAACATTAAATTATTATTATCATTATTATTATTATTAATATTAATAATAATATAGGACTACACAATACACAGAGACAGAACAATCAAAGTTAACCGCCCAGACATCGTTATTAGAGACAAACCAAATAAAATGCCTCCTTATTGATATGGTAGTCCTTAAAGGCTGCAATGTATCTTTAAAAATCTTTAAAAAGTTATCAAAATACAAGGACGTTGAAATCGAAATCTCAAAAACGTGGCACATGAGAACATCAACAATCCCTGTTGTAGTTGGAGCCCTCGGATTGAGTGGAAAAGATTCCAATAGACACATTAAAGGGATTGATGGAAGCCCTTGCATTAGAGAAATACAAAAAAAAATGTTCTCACCAGTACAACCAACACCTTACGAAGGGTTTTATCTATGTAAAATGTGTGTGTGTGTATGTGTGTGTGTGTGTGTGGGTGTGTGTGTATTTAATTGGTCAGTGAAAAATGTCCCGATGTCATTTCTGACCTTAGGTCTCTGGACGGGACCCGGAAAGAAATGTGTACACTCCAGAAATCAAAGGAACAATAATAATAAAAATAATAGTAATAATAATAATGATAATAGTAGTAGTAGTAGTAATAATAATAATAATAATAATAATAATAATAATGATTGATATCCTAATCTGAAATCCAGTTGTAATCATTTTTCGTGCTCCCACATAAGCGTAAAAGTACTCGGGTTCAAATGTTTCCTGAAGACTCAATCTAAGATGGTGGTAAGATTTAGCTCGATAGATTTTGGCATTCAATAGATACGATTGATTTGTAGTTTGTATAATACAAGAAACAGAAAGAACCGCCCTAAATCACTTCCAGATCAAATCAATGCCTGAAAATGTTCAGGTTTTCTTCTAAAAAAAATCCAGTCCACCCACGTAAATGCAAATGAAGAAGAAAATGTTGCTTGGCGCTTCCAGTTACTTGATGGTGAGCAAGAATTTGAATACAATTCATATAGTGAGTACAACTCTCTTAAATATAGCTTGTCCTTTTGCCAGTGAAGCTGGTGGATTAAAAGATTAGTAAGTTAATCACGTTAATCCATTTGTTCGATGGTCATAATTCGCTTCGTTCTCTTTGCTCTTTACCAGTCAAACTAAGCTTTGTTGTTTTTGAATGGTGTTTTTTCTTAGGTAGACTTGATTTTCTCAAGAAATAAAATTGCGTAAACAACCTTCCTCGCTATATTTACTCATTATTTCGTTAAGGTCATTGAAGAAAACGTGCTCATCTCGAAAGACGACAATTGGATGTTATTTTATTCGAAAGATAACCTTAGTTGATATATTTAATCAAAATGATATATCCTCTCATTATCGATACCATCTCGATTCGATAGACCGAGTGATTAAACAAGGAATATAAAAACAAAAAACAAAAAAAACAACAACAACCAAAAAACAGATACTAAGACAGGTGAAATCGTTATTGTTAGCACTTGCTCGCATCCTAGCATCGGATTCATTATCCTTTCTCCCTAGACTCTTTCCCTTTCCCATCCTGGTGGTGGTGGAAGAGGTGGCTGGGAATCAAAATGAGTTTGACGAAGCCATTCGGTGAATTTGATTTTGGTGAAAAACTGCGCGATGGAGAAGCCCAGACATTTGACCAGAAGACGATTCAAAGACGATTGAGAAAGGCGAGATATGGCAAGTCTGGTTGCATCGGGCTGTTGGGTGCTTTATCTTTCAAGGCCTGCCTTAATTACGCCAGCCTGACTGGCGCTGCCCACCTGTTTGGTTGTTTCGATCGTATAGATTTTTGCCTATTTCGCCGTTGGGGTCTTCGGGGTTTGGCCACATTCAGTGGGGTCATTTTCCCCTCTTTGACCTTAACGCCAGAGGTGGTTCTACAGAGGGCAAGAGAGACAAGGGAAGGCAGTCAGCCTCTTACTTGAACAGATGGAACAGCGGACTTTGGCCTTAGAAAAGAGAGAAAAAGTGATATTGTTCTACACGCGATGAAAAGTTGTGGAGAGCAATGATCGCCTATTTTTATTTTATTTGTATTGATGCGGCATTCACACCTGGGCGGATTGAGCCGGCTTCTTCCTGTTGACTCATTCGTAGTCATGTGAGAAGAAGATTCTTGGGATAAATTATAAGAATATATATACCCAGGCCTACTCGAATAACGTTCTTGCTAGCCGCGGGATTCCCACAGACGCAGAGACAGGAACGACCAGAAGCCGCCGGTTGCCGATGCAGACGCTCCTTGGATTTTTTTAAAAGCAGGTTTGAATTTAGTGTTTTCCTTCTCCTAGACTAGTTGCCATCTCAGTCTGTCCTGCTATTTACCCATAGCTGGAGGGAGAAGAAGAGGATTCACACCTTTCCCATGAATATTTTAGCACGTACCACAAAATTTAATAGATTCGACTGGAATTCGAACTCGGCTCTCCGATTCCTCAATCCAAGCCGCTATCCACTACTCCACCGTGCCTCCTGATTTGCCTATGACCTGAAGGGAACGGTACATAGAAAAAGATTTCCATCTACTTGACAAATTTCTTGATCACTAGGGCGTAAGGTTTTTCAGGTTAAGATTTTTCATAATTAATAAACATTATTCACTCTAAAAATATGTTACAATTATCTGAAAAGATGATAGTCAGATGGGGCATGGTCAGGAGCATAAGGGGGATGAGATAAAACGCCCATATTTAATACCATAATCTTTTCCTTGATGATTCTGAGAATAAGTGGTCTTGCCCTATTGTTCTTCTGTCTCTTCTTGTTCTTGTAACGGCATTCACCCGAGGTGGGTTGAGCCTGCTCCAATATTGGAGTTTTATGGGAATTTGGAATTCACAAACGGTTCCCAACCCGCATGTATAGCACATGAGATTTGATTATAGTGGTGAAGGTTTTGTGCAGGACCATCCACACTTTTTGAAGAGCCGATTACAGAGACCTGGTGCACTACGTGCCACAAGGTCCCCAAACGACTCTCCGCAGGTTTTGAATTCAGAGTTTTTCCTCCTCCTAGACCAGTTGCCATCCAAGGCTATAGAACCAAGTCTGTCCTGCTAGTTACCCATAGCTGGAGGGAGAAGAAGAGGATTCATACCTTTCCCAAGGGTATTAGCACTTAAGTGAATGTAATGGATTCGACTGGAATTCGGCTCTCTGATTCCTCAATCCAAGCCGATATCCATTACTACACTATTGTATAAGGACAATACGCCTTTATGATTAACCAGTGATAGAAAAAGTCTTCTGTAGTGTTTATACAATGCTTCCAATTGATGACAATATTTTTTTTAATCCTTTCACTCAAAGAGAGGCGATAATACCATTATGACGCAGTGAGTTACTGAGAGTGAAAGAATCGAATCCAATATTGGTTTCGTTTTTGTTTAGCACTTCATACTAGACGGCAGTCCTCATATCCAATCAAAGACAGACCATACCATTTGCGAAGAGGGGGTAATCTGGCCATGGGTTCTCTCCTTTCAGTCACCGTGGATGTTAATTTTTATTTAGCATTGTCGTTTTCATTGTGTTGTGGATTCCAAGATGAAATCCGGTCTCAAATGAATGACAAACGCAGGAATGAAATATAGCAAAGAAATGTATTGGCGCAATAATACAATTGGTAATACGGTTAGTAGATCCATAAATGTGGTTAGTAGCAATAATAATATATTATACAGTCTGGGAAATTCAGTATCGAAGTATGACTTCCTTCTGAGTCTACGTGCTCGCAACTGTGACTCCTACAAAGCGGTTACCTCTCACTCTTACTGTATCAGTGTATCTCTCTCTCTCACTCCACCTCTCGGGTATTCACCGGCAGCAGTACAAATACACATTGGTTGAGTCCACTTGTATGAAAAAGGGGTGGACCCCATAACACATTGGGTATAATTATGATTAGCGTAAACAATATTCCTTGCTCTATTTATTCCTTATTCTACTTATATTTCATTTAACTCATATTTTAGATTTTAAATTATTGTTTTATCCCCCTCTCGTCACAGACATGAATTGTACATATGGGAACTAGTTAGATTTTTCATAGAGACATTGAGGTACAATGGTGGTTGGAGTAAGAATGGTAAGTAAGAAGGCGTTGTTTTCATGTTAGGAACATTGTGATATAATTGGACCAGTCCCTTTCCCCGTTCCTCATTTTGGCCTTGTGTCACATTTTGTAATATTTACAAATTGTTGAAACATGACTAATGCATGGAATAATAATACAACACAAAATGTACTTAGAATAAAATGTATTGAAACAAGAAAGTGTACACAATATTTACATATAGTCTTTTGTATATTCTTGGGAAGACCGTTCCTGGAGAATGTGTTGACTTAGTCGCAGTCGGGCAGAGTCTCTGGATTGAATCTCTTGATTCCTTCCTCCGTCTTCCCGGTACCAACCATATTTATATGGTCGGTACTCCACTTTGCAAATTAGGTGGATCCTACCACAACACAAATAAATAATGATCTATTTATCAGTATATTACTTACGATTATGAAGGCTTTCTGGGGATTTTCCCTCTATTCAGCGTGTTTTAATGGACGCTCGATAGATATCTCCTGGCTGTTGAGCAATTCTTTGAAGGCAGCGTGTGATCTTGTCTTCGCAGATCCGGCGGACAGGCTTTGTGTGCTGGATATTACCATACGGGATAAGGCCCTTCGTCTCATTGGGGTTTATGTGCCCAATGACCATTCTGAGCGGACTGATTTGTTTCGACGGATCGTACCGTTTCTGACGACATCTCGTCGGTTAGTTTTAGCGGGGGATTGGAATGCCATCCTTGACCCCGACATAGATCGCATAGGGTCAAATTCGGGTATTAACAACCAGGACGTGAACCCATTTCGAGACTTTATATGTTTGATCTTGTCGATAAGTACCGTCATGGACACCCTCGGTAGGTAGTGTGAATGTAGACAAATAGGGGTGGCTCGGCTACAGAGGTGCGTTCTAACTTCCTCGACCGAGTCTTAGGAGAGTCGATTTAAGGCTCTTAGGGTGTCCAAGTTTCCATAAGATAGTTAACACGCATCATAGTCTCGTCTGGGTTCGTGTAAACTTAGATAAGCCTAAAGATTTGAATCGTGTAAACTTAGATAAGCCTAAAGATAGTTGTTTAATGGAAATTGAACTCTTCACTATTTGGTGAGCAAGATTTCCGGGACCAGGTGCTACTAATTCTACAGCGGGAACTGACGGGGTCTGTGATTGGGAATATATGGTGGGATAAATTAAAATAAAATAAATTAGGTCGTTGATCGGTCGATTAAATTTCATGATAATGGGGACGTAGCTTTAGTTAAGACAGAGTTGGCCTCCTTGCTTATAAAGAAGGATCAAGCTCTGATAGGGCTAATTTAAAAAAGAATGTCTTCTTAGGCGATGTATATGGACGCTGAATTGCGTGCAGAGGAATGCATCTCATTGATATGTCGGTGCGTCACATTGCCGGATAATCGGACCGTGACTACAAACGCGGGCATTTGTGAAGCTTTTCGTGATTACTTTCAGTTTCTGTTCACCAGGGAGCCCGGTCTGAACATGAAGGTGAGCATTTTAAACTTTTTAAATAGTTTGTTAATCATGTGACAGTATTTATAAATTTTCTTAAAGTACAGTGAGTTATTTTTGTTCAATAAAAGTTAATAAATTAAGAAGAAATCAAATTGTATTCCAAAGCATAACTTCAACAAAACTATAACTTAAAACACATATCATCGCCTCTAGTAAACATGTATACGTACAAAAGCTGAGTATCATCTACCATGTATTCAATTGTGAAAGCAGAATGACATATAACGTATTTCCGGTTTACAAGACGCACTTTTCCCCAAAACATACACTGAAAAATACGTGTGCCAAGACGAATGTAAGGCAATGCCAGGCTCAAGTAAGCTTGCACGGTCACCTAATTGACTTGACTGAGAGGATCGTGGATTTATATGTTGAGTCATTACTGTTAGCTATATATCTAATTCAGCCTTTTATATGATGTAACCTTAGTACTTAGCTGTTAAAAGTATTTTTAAGACTATAAACCTTCCTGGAGCCGAGTCACAAGCTGAAACACGCTCTGTTTTCTGCTCTTGACTAGCAATTGCCATACAAACAAAACCAGACGAGTGATTAATGTAAAAAGTACGTGGCGCCAGTATGTGAGGGACGTATGGTAAATGTGTTGTACGAGAATGATTTTTTTCTTAGAAATTTCTTTCCAATATTAGGGTGCGTCTTCCATGCCGCAGTCATGTCAGCCGGAAAATAAGGTATTTTTATTACTTCAAAGCTACAAATAAAACTAAAAATCGGCATTAAATGACCCATAAAGAGTTGATATGCCGTTAAACAAACAAACACAAACGTGCAGTTACTTACTAATGTTAGTATATTACTAAGCCAACTGATGAAACACAGGTAAAAAAAGAATATTTTAATCTACCAAAACAGACGAACTTACCTAGAAAATCAGCAGTTGATAGTCTGGAAATTTTCCATTAGAGATTGGAGGTCATATCGGCAAGATTAATATGAAGTGTTGTTTCATAGAATTGTTTTTCTTTCCTAAATAATAATGTTTATTGATCCCTAGAATGGCGATATGCATTGAAGAGTTTTACAAGGTGCAGCAAAAGGTGGTTAAGACAATGTGGAACAATTGAGTGAATTTTTAAATGGTCCACGGGAGAATGGTACCTTTTTTTATCGGATGTATAGCAGCTTCATTCAATAAGCGTGAAGTTAATTTAACATTCTTGAACATTCTAGGGTGCTTGCCAAACAAGATTTTGTGCCTAATTCTAACAATTTTCGGTTTTGTTTTGTTTTGTTTTGTCAATTATTTACTTTAAAATTCTATAATTTAAAACTACTTCTAAACTGTTTGTATTTCTGATATTAGGTATTATGTACATTATTTACATTATTCGGACTATTGTCCTCATCTTTGTCGCCACATTTATCACCCTTCAGTATCTGTCTATATTTCTGAGATGAGGTATTATGTACATTATTTACATTATTCGGACTATTGTCCTCATCTTTGTCACCACATTTATTACAACGTTTCGGCCACTGTACGCTCTGGCCTTCTTCAGGTTGTTGGAATGTCGAACTGAACCCTTTATTTCGATCACTGAGGTAGACTGCCGTAGTTCCACGTGCCATATTTAATGAATGTCAGTTCTCAGTTATTTCCTGTTAATTAAGTTCTCCACTGCCTTAACCGGGTATTGAACTCGCACTCTTTAGTTTCTGTCACTGGATCTAACGCCTTTATCCACTGTGCCATGTGTTCTTGGGGTGTACATAATACTTCATCTCAGAAATATAGACAGATACTGAAAAAAATCATCAATTTCCTTTTGTGACCTTCAAAATAAACATGAAAAAATATTCAATAAAATTTTAACAGAGACAAATATTAAAATAGTACTGTGCAGTCTTTGCTTTCAATGTACAGCTGCAGTAAGTACAGTAATCTCTCGATTAGTGCCGCTAATGTGGTACAGTAATCCCTTGATTAGTGCCGTTAATCTGCAGATTAAAATATACCTTATAAAAGATAACTTATAAGAATTATGTCATTTGTACGTCAAATTTATTCTCATTCACTATTAATTTCTAATTTGCATGTTTTTTAATTAAAATATGAGTAGATATTTTTTTAATCATTTCATCCCAAGCAAGGCAAAGCTGCCACGAGTACGCAAGGGGCTACAGAGAGTAAAAGGGAGGGAAAAGATTGAGTATAGCGGGGTGGGGTTAAGTAGGATAAAAAATAAAAACGTAGAAGGATTCTGGAAATTTTCCAGACGTCATAATCATTAGTAAAATATAAATTTTATTTATAATCTTTCCATAGTAAATGCATAGATCTTTTATATTTTTTTTATAAATATAAATTTCTGTATCTAATTATATCGTCAATTTTTTTTAACAAAAAATCAGAAATTTCGTTTTAAGACCTTGAAAATAAACATAAAAAAGATTTCAAAAGATTTTAATAGAGACAAATATTTAAATATTTATTTTTTATTATCGACTTATGTTATAAAATGTATCTATCTATAACGGTTGATTTTTTTAAAACCTCCTGTAATTACTTAGATAACGTAATACTTGCTAAACAAAATAGTTTCCCATTTTTTTTTCATTTTTGAAAATTATTAATTAATCGGTTAATATTATAAGTCAATTTTACTATGGTTAAACTGGAGAATGCTTTACCGCGCTAATCGATAATTGCGTATGCAGTAATCGAATTTTGATATATAAAAAATTTAGCACACTAATCGAAACGTATTAAACAAATCCGCATTAATCGTATGGTATTTTGTTCTTCATATAATTGGCGCTACTTAGAAATTGCCTCTTAAAATTTTCTAAATATCTCATAATCCTTAGTATTTTAAACTGAAAATTTTATAATCTTTCCATAATAAATGTATAGATCTTCCATATATCGATATGTTTTAATAAATGTAAATTGCTGTATCTAATTAAATCCTCCATTTTTTAACAAAAATCAGAAATTTCTTTTTAAGACCTTTTAAATAAACATGAATAATATCAAAATAATCAAAAAATTTGAATAGAAACAAATATTCAAATATGTATTCTTATTATCAGCTTATATTATAAACTTGATCTATTTATAACCGTCTATTTTTTAAAACCCTACTGTAATTACTTAGATAACGTAATACTTGACAAACAATATAGTTTCGCATTTTCCATTTTAGAATATTTAAAAAAAATAGAAAAAGAGTAACTATTTTGTTTGTATTACGTTATTCAGTTAATTGTAACTATAAAAAAATCAATTTTCAATTACTATGTTTCAACTGAAGAATGTTTTACCGCATTCAACGAGTATTATGTATCCCGAAATGCGATTTACTAACACTAAAAAATCAAACAGACGCAGAAATTTAAACATCTGGGAAGCGTTTTGACAGAGGACAGTATGTGCGACACTGAGATCCGTAGGCGTATGGGGATGGCCAAGGACACATTCCAAAGGCTGGGCAGGGTATTGCGAAACAGGAGGATTTCTTTGGTAACAAAGAAAAGAATACTGAGCTGTTATGTGACATCTTTCTTTCTTTACGTCAGCGAAAGGTGAACGATTTTCATCAAAGATAAAGAAGAGACTTGAGGCGACAGGGATGTGGTTCTACAGAAAGATGCTAAGGATATCATGGACCGGGCGTGTGAGCAACGATGAAGTCTTAGAGAGGATGCAAACAAGCAGGAGGCTTATACTTAACACCAGAAAGAGGCAGCTGAAGTTTCTGGGACACATAATGATGAAGGAAAGCTTGGAGAATCTGATACTCACGGGTCGAATAGTGGGAAAGAGGGACAAAGGAAAACATTGCTTGCGGGCTTGAGTAAGTGGATGACAGAACGTGACCAGGGGGAAATGGCAGAGGGAAGGAACTCGCTGAGAACTGCAAGGGATAGAGGGAGGTGGAGAGCCATGATCGACTACGTCCTGAAAGGACATGGAAAATAAAAAGAAAAGAATTGAATTTTGGTATATAAAAATTTTAGCGCATTAATCGATGGATTCTGGTATATTGTCGTTAGGAATAGAGACAGTGCAAGATGGGAGCTACAAATTGGGAATGTCAAGATCAAGTAAGTTCAGATAATTAACTATTTGTGAAGTGTTTTAACAGACGGCGGAAAATGTCACACAGGAATCCGAAGTCTCGTTGGAATAGTGAATAATGCTTTCCAAACGATAAACAAAGTATCAAGAAACAAGAAAAAGTTTCGATGCCAAATTGCGTTGAAATGCTATACAATATCATTCCTCCTATATAGCAGTGAATGCTGGATAATTTCCTCACAGATGAAGGGTCAGCTAGCGGCAACAGAAACATGGTTCGACAGAGTGAGGGTGAGAATAACATGGATGAAGCAGGTGAACAACGAGGAAGTTTTAAAGAAAATGGGATTAAAAAAAGTTACTTGTAATAAGAATCAGAAAGATACACCTAAAATTTCTAGGACACGTAATGAGGAAAGAAGTTTGGGCGAATTTAACCTCTTCCCAGCCAATTCTTTTGTCAAAATTTCATACATAGAGTAATAGATAGCGGCTCGGATTGCGGAATCGGAGAGCCGAGTTCGGATTCCAGCCGATACATTCACTTACTTGCTAATATCCTTGGGAAAGGTATGAATCCTCTTCTCCCCCAGCTATGGATAAATAGTAGGAGAGACCGGGTTCTATAGCCTTGAATGGCAGCCGGTCTAACACAGAAAGAAGTGGTAACCTACTGCGGGAAAAAATCTGCCTCGTCAGTCATGTATCGAAATATACACGCTCGCCTAAGCGTGTATCACGCATGGTACTTAACTGACTGAACTAAGAAATTCAAGGTACCTTGAATTACTCGGCGGGTGGCTAACAACTCTACTAGACCTATGATTTGACAATAAAAGTCGTTTCAAGCTCAGAAGGGCATAAAAAGAATCAAGATCGACGTATAAACACGTTTCTAGCTTTTTTTTGGCCGTTATGTTTTGGACGTGTTTCTGAAAAAACACCGAGGAAGAAGTTAACGCAGACAATGCATATTGCAAGCAAGTGGTGGAGAACAAAACATCGAATAACCTTCCTAAGAAGCTTATGTACATAAATAGCAAAACGGGGATTGGGAATAAAGATTGCTTAGAGCTACAAAGATTAGGAAGTTGTGGAGAGCTATAATCTATGAAGTCCTGAAAGAACAGGGCACTTCAAGAGAAATACAGATTGATTTAGTCATTTTCTAGGGATTATCAAACCTTTGCAGGTTATTTAAAATATTTTTAGGTCGTAAGAATTTTTTTTGAGATATTAATAGTTTAGTGAGACAAGCCTTACTAATTCACCTGTAGATGGGGGAGAAAAGGTGGATTCATACTTTTCCAAAGGATATTTGCGCATAAGTAAATATAAGGAATCCAAGTGAAATTGGAACTCGGCTCTACGATTAACAATTCCGAGCCATTACCCATATATATATATATATATATATATATATATATATACAGTAGCCGCCATAATATAACGAACAGAAACAACAAAGACATAAATATGTGTATTACTTAAAAAGTAATGCATGATTAGCAATTAAATTTTTACCAAATAAAGATTAGGGTGTAATGCATAAATATTATAAAAATTCACTAGAATACAGAGGAGAGTCCTGGTACTTTTAATTAAATTGCAGTCATTTGAACTTTCATGATAGTCGCAACTAGCTGCTCCTGTGAATTCCGGAATTTAATAATAATAATAATAATAATAATAATAATAATAATGATGATGATGATGATGATACTAATGATGATGATGATGATACTAATGATAATAATAATAATAATGCTGCTGCTGCTGCTGATAATAATAATGATGCCGCTAATAATAATGATGCCGCTAATGATGATGATGATAATAATGATGATGATGATGATAATAATAACAGTAATAATAATAATAATGATGATGATGATGATGATGGTGATGGTTATACTAATAATATTGATGATGATGGTGATGATACTAATGATGATGATGATAATAATGATAATAATAATAATGATGATGATGATGATAATAATAATAATGCTGCTGCTGATGATGATGATAATAATAATGATGCTGCTAATAATAATAATAATAATAATAAACCGTGCACATACGTAGCGTAGGGTTAAAAGCTGAAACTGATTTTATTCTTGCCGCACAGTGCCAATGATTCCTATCTAGAAATTACCAAGCACACATAGTGTAAAATTGTGTTAATCCAAAATGCCGATTCTGTGATAAATATCCAGATAGAAATTGACCATCTTTTATCTAGTGGCACCCACTGAATATAACAGTCGGTATGATAGAATGGGTCAATATACACTTTTTACAGGAAGGAAACTGCAAGAAATTGGTTTGAACATCTCCCAGGCCCTGTTACAGAGAGAGGGCTTGTAACAATTTTATAGGACTTTACAATACACAGAGGCAGAATAATGAAACTTAATCGTCCAGACATCGTAATCAAAGAGAACAAGAACAGACTGTGGTCTCTTATTGATATGGAAGTCCCAAAAGATTCAAATATACTTTTAAGATCTTCAAAAACTATCAAAATACAAGGATTTTGAAGTGGAAATCTCAAAAAATGTGGCACATGAGGACATCAATAATTCCAGTTGGAGTTGTAACCGTCCGATTGATTGGAATACGGTTCCGATAGACTCATTGAAGGGATTCCTGGATAGCCCATACCTTAAAGAAATACAAAAAAATAAATTGTAAACACAAGTACAGATCATATATTACGAAGGGCTTTAGCTATGTAAAATTTCTGCGATCTTAATTGTTTTTTTAAATGATCACTAGAAAAAAATGTCATGAGGCCATTTTTAAATTTAGGTTTCTGGTTGGCACCCGGAAGCAAATGTATATACAACAGAAATCAAGGAAAATAATATTGAGAAAAAAATAACACAATAAAAAGAATAAATAAACTTCGGGTTATTATGGGAAGTGAAGAGACAGTTAGTCCAAATATTTTCAGATGTTGCCAAAAGCTATCGACTGCTGAAACCTATCGACGTCTCAAAAACTGTTATTGATCGCACTGTAGACATCATCTTGACCACATTCCACCGACTAGGAAATCCGATTCTCTGGCTGTTTTCTCTCTTGTGCTATCTTTAAAAACGGCCCGCAAGTGAGCAGTCGTAGCCGGGCATTTGTATTCAGCTTGGCACGCGTCAAGTGTGGAAGTTCGCATTACGCCGAGCAGAGATGACAAAAAGAATTTACTGCAGAGCCGTTGAGCAAATTAGGTTATAAGCGATGGTCGGACGCATCCTGAGGTTCGGCTACGATATACGTAAAACCAGGTTCGATTGGATCGGATCTCCGATGGTGGTGATGTTGAGAGTGGGGGCCGACGTGAAGTCGGATTCTGTTGGTGGGTGGGGGTATATAATGAGTGAGTGTGTGTGTGTGTGTGTGTGTGTGTGTGTGTGTGTGTGTGTGTGTGTGTGTGTGTTTGGGTAAAGATAGAATTCTGAAATAAGAGTAAGTCGGCTTTTTATAATTTTTACAAATTAAACTGATTCTCCTGATTTGAAATAAGCATCGGGTATGACGTGTATGATTTATACTGTCAGGTTTTATCGCCGAGAAAAAAAAATCTGAGGAGTTCTGATAAGTTCTCAGCCTTACCAAGGATAGTAATAATAATATTAGCTGTTTCTTCATAAGGAAACATTCGGGATTCATTGATTGAGCAACTAGTGCTCTTCGAGTAACGCTATTCTTCACACCCTGCCACTGGGCCTGTGCAGTTGTCTGTTAACAACATCTCTAACGGAAAATTAATACTTACCAGCACACATTGACAGAGCAGTCAATGTTACCATCGTTTAAATTATATAAAATCTTTCTATAATTTTTCAGGTAACTAGTTTTCTCGAGTTCAGCGATTCTTTCCAGAATTGATGGGAATTTCCATACTAACATTTTGTTTCAAGTAGTGGGGAACGACAAAATCTCTGTTTCTTTTCGCTTCGAGTCATATGTGCTATCCATTTTAGTTGTTGGTTTTCGTGGTAGTCAGTAAGTGTTGTAGTTTTGTTATTTGCTAAAGTTCATTGCGATTGTTTAGCGTCAAAAAAGAAAAAAGAAAAGATATTGATAACCGCATATTTGGCAACGTGTTGCAAAAAAAAGATTTAAGGGCTGAGTATTTTTCAACATAATTTCCAATTCGTGGTTAAATTTCAGGTTTTGAGAGAACATAAAGGATATGACATGCCTCCTGCTTTCCTTCCTTCTTTCTTTCCTTTCTTTCTTTTCTTTCTTTCTTACTTTCTTTCCTTCTTTCTTTCTTTCTTTCTTTCATTTCTATTCATTTTAATTGTTACTGTTGTTGAAAGTATCAAAGTGATATGGTCACTGTCATTTTGTATAGTTTTTGTGATTCTGTAATGCTAACACAAACGGTTCGAAAAAGCACGGTCTTTCTTTCTTTCTTTCTTTCTTTCTTTCTTTCTTATACAGCTTTAACTTTCTCTGTTAGCTTTGTATTCTTTCTTTCTATCTTTCTTTCTTTCTTTCTTTCTTTCTTCTGCATCTTTCACTTTCTCTGTCCACTTAGTAATACTTCTATGTATTTCTTTCTTTCTTATTTTATTTTTTTCTTTCTTTCTTTCTTTCTTTCTTTCTTTCTTTCTTTTTATATCTTTCCTTTCTCTGTCCACTTAGTAATACTTCTATGTATTCCTCTTTCTTTCTTTCTTTTTCTTTCTTTCTGCACCAATCTTTCTTTCTTTCTTTTACATCTTTCACTTTTCTCTGTCACTTAGTAATACTTCTATGTATTTGTTTTTCTTTTTTCTTTCTTTCTTTCTTTCTTTTTTTTACATCTTTCCTTTCTCTGTCCTTTAGTAAACTTCTATGTATTTCTTTCTTTCTTTCTTTCTTTCTTTCTTTCTCTTTCTTTCTTTCTTTCTTTCTTTTTTACATCTTTTCCTTTCTCTGTCCACTTAGTAATTTCTTTTTATTATGAATTTCTTTCTTTTTTTTTTTTTCTTTCTTTCTTTTTTACATCTTTCACTTTCTCTGTCCATTTTATTAATACTTCTTTATATTTCTTTCTTTCTTTAATTTCTTTCTTTCTTTCTTTTCTTTCTTTCTTTCTTTTTACATCTTTCACTTTCTCTGTCCCTTTTAATACTTCTATGTATTTCTTTCTTTTTCTTTCTTTCTTTTCTTTTCTTTCTTTCAATTTCTTTCTTTATCTTTTTTTTCTTTCTCTTTCTCTGTCCATTAGTAATACTTCTATGTTTTCTTTCTTTCTTTCTTTCTTTCTTTCTTTCTTTCTTTCTTTCTTTCTTTCTTTTACATCTTTCACTTTCTCTGTCAACTTAGTAATACTTCTATGTATTTCTTTCTTTCTTTCTTTCTTTCTTTCTTTCTTTCTTTCTTTCTTTTACATCTTTCGCTTTCTCTGTCCACTTAGTAATACTTCTATGTATTTCTTTCTTTCTTTCTTTCTTTCTTTCTTTCTTTCTTTCTTTCTTTCTTTCTTTTACATCTTTCACTTTCTCTGTCCACTTAGTAATACTTCTATGTATTTCTTTCTTTCTTTTCTTTCTTTCTTTTCTTTCTTTCTTTTTTTTCTTTCTTTTTTTTTACTTTCTTTCACTTTCTCTGTCCAAATTAGTAAAACAGAAAATGTATTTTTTTTTTTTTTTTCTTTTCTTTCTTTCTTTTTTTACATTTTTTCTTTCTTTCTCTGTCCCTTAGTAATACTTCTATGTATTTCTTTCTTTCTTTCTTTCTTTCTTTCTTTCAAAAAGAATTTTCTTTCTTTTTACTTTCTTTCACTTTCTCTGTAAAAAGTAATACTTATAAAATTTTTCTTTCTTTCTTTCTTTTCTTTCTTTCTTTCTTTCTTTCTTTTTTGACATCTTTAACTTTCTCTGTCCACTTAGTAATACTTCTATGTATTTCTTTTTTTCTTTCTTTCTTTCTTTCTTTCTTTCTTTCTTTCTTTCTTTCTGTCAGTTTACATGCAGTGTTGATTTCTATTTCTATCTATCTATCTATCTATCTATCTATCTATCTATCTATCTATTTTAAGAGCACGTGACCCTTTGTTTATAACATTAGCGTTTCGATCATGTGATTCGGGTTCAAATGCTGCCATTATCGATTTGTGAAGAAGGTGAATTCTTAATAATAACTTAAAAACCCTACCACGTTTTGATTCCACCATTTTGAGTGAAATTGCGTAGATGAAACTATTAGGAAATCTTCGATAGCTGAACGAGGTCAAAAGATCACTAGTCATCGTGTCCAATGCTTACAGCCTAAAAGACAGGTTTAAACCAGATTATGCGTTCTCTCTCTGAAACACAGCATTATTACAGTATTAACCAAAAAGTAATTCGACCCCAGAATCCAAGAAATTTATAAAATAAATCCCAGTTACTTCCTGTAATCAATTAGGCCCAAGTGATACCTGTTTGCGCGTTTTGATTCCAAAATGTTCAAATATGATTATACAAGGTAATATATTGAAGTGTGTGCAATCTGGAAAAAAAAAGAAACTCTCTTTCAATCCTATTAAAATTGAAGCAAGAATTAACATAAACATTATGTTAAAACATCGTTCGAAGGCTGGGTCCAATATTGATACTTAAAAAAAAATATGATTTCTTTTTGTGGCTTAAGGTGGCCGTTAATAATTAAGTATAACTCGAGACTTCAATGTTAAGATAAAACAGTATTTAATTACAACCTCAGATAAATACTTAACAAGAACAAAGAAGTAAAAGTGAAGTAAAGATAATTAACCATTTCAGTGAATATCATGTTAGTAGCACAGCTCGGCTTAACGTCCGGTAAATCCTAAATCAAAACCTAAATCATTGACGCACAATAATTCACACTAATTCGACTGGATAGTTCCACTCAATAGTCACTCAATAATCACCGCAGTCAGTAGCCTGACACCGTTATTTATACACCTGGTGGAGAACATATATTCATATGTCCAGAGTGTCATTTTCTTTCTATTTGGCATTGCTGTAATTATGATTTTTACTGTAACTGAAAAGTGATTTCATTACAACAGTCCGTAACGCATTAAACTATGGATAAAATAACCTTTCTGAAAAAACAAAAAAAAAAAAAAAAGATCTGTATTTGACTGGGCATGAAAAGACAGAAGAAAAGACTAACTATCAATCGCAAGAAAATAAAATGTGGTTAGCAAAAGAGACATCTCATGATACGTGCTGAAAAATGAAAACATCAAAATAAAGCAAGTAAAAAATTCAACTCTCAGTGAAGCGTTAAAAACACGGTGGAAAAAAAAAGATCGAATAGAATTTCGAAGATATAATGAGATAGGAAAAGATGCCTTCCAGAATGTAAGCATAATATTAAGAAGGATGAACATCTTATGTACAGTGTCACTTGCGAAAGATACGAATCTCCAATCAGCTATAGGTTAAATTGTGAAGCAGACTGTTCTCTTTAGCAGTGATAGGCCACCAATCTTGTAGAAGGAAACCCGAGAAAATGTGTCTGGAGTCCTTGTGGAACGGGCAGAAGTTCTCTATATTTAGTTCCTCTGAAAATTGTGGCTGATTCTGTATAAGACTTTACCATCATAATCAATTCTGGAGAATATCACACACACACACACACACACACACACACACACACACACAAATACACACACACACAAATACACACACAAATACACACACACACAAATACACGCGCGCTCGCTAGCGTGAGCACACACACATATGTATGTGCATGTGCGAAATAGACAAAATTTTTATATGTTCATTTATAACTACATTCACTTAGGCGTAAGCTCCATTAGGAAAGATACGAACCCATCTATGGGTTAAATAGTAGGAAAGATTAGTTTCTTTAGTGTTGGTTACCAACCAATCTATGTGAACGAAAACAATGAATTGAAAGCCTGAGGAGGGCTATTTAGGGATCTTGTGGCACAATATATGCACCAGTTCTCAGTATTCAGCTCCTTCGAAATTTGCATTGAGTTTAAACATTTTTTTACATATAGTCAAATGATAGGTGAGGGTAGTCTGACTGTTCAGTTGCAGCATCCCGTTTTCTTCCTGGAAAGAACAAAGCCTCACAGCTGGTGTCTGTCCTGCTTCTGAATCTATTCAAATGTTTTACCGAGGACGATTTGAACGATGTGCAAATGTTAAAAAGTTTTTTACAGCAATTTTTTCCTCTCAAAATAGATTTACATTTGCTACTGTGGCCTTGTCAATGTACCGCAGTAAAGCAGGCCTTGGTTGTCTACTTTTTGAAACATATACTGATTTATATTTAAATCACCCTATTGAAATTTTCAACCACATGTGTTAAAAAAGATGACAAAAATATATTTGGAGATAAATAGCAATGGTTTATTTCACTGAGCCCAAAACTAGAGAGTATATTTATATATATATATATATATATATATATATATATATATATATATATATATATATATATATATATATTTTGAACATTTTTTGATTCATAGAGTTGACAGTCTGTTTCATGCTATATGCAATCGTTAGGCCATATGCATAGACTGATGAAACTGTAAATTGTTGACTGTATGTTATTTTATATTTACACCTCTATCTCTGATATTGAGCATATTTATCCCATAAATATAGCACACCTTAAGACTATATTTCTTCATATATATATATATATATATATATATATATATATATATATATGGGTTAAGTATATAGGACAGACTGGGGTTTATAATGGAATATGCATTTTGGTCTAGGAGAATGACAACTCTGAATTCAAAACCTTGGGGTTGTTTGGAGACCTTCTGGCATTTAAAGCACCAAGTCTCTGTTTTCTAAAATATTGTTCAAAAAGTGTGGATAATCCTGTCGAAATATTTCACAATTATAAAATAAAATCTTCATGTGCATTTTTGTGTCGGGTAAGTCCAGTTTCTTTTAAACATCTGTTTGACCTTTTTACGTCGATCAAATGACTGGAGAATCGATTTATATACCGATATATATATATATATATATATATATATATATATATATATATATATATAAATAAACAGACTCTTCGAAGATGCGAATTGAAAAAATTGTCGGTCACTGTGTGTTTTTAAAAATAAATACGCTAAAAAATCCACTTTCATTCCTACCATGCTTAATGATTTAGATTCTCCGACTGACACCAATTCAGTCGGGTTTCGAAAAAGCTAGAGGCAACCGGATGTCTAGCCACACTGATGAGCTGTGAAACGTGTGTGATGACGTTATATATATATATATATATATATATATATATATATATATATATATATATATATATCAAGTCTAAGAAGAATTTTTAACAGAATACAGAAAGCATTGGACGGCCGTTTTGTCCAAATTTGGGTCTAATCAGCAATGCGTATCCACTACCGGGAATCGAACGCGGACTGTTGCGATACGACGCAAGCGTCATACCAAAAAAAAACATTAGAACGGTGCCAAAGTTATATTAATACTTAGACTCGATATTGCGCCTCTCTTCACAAATTGAACATGTGTTTTCAATCAGAGTTTTTCTTAAATATCAAATGACTAAGGTTCTGGCACGTCTTTATCAAGCCAAAAATAAAAAGCATTAGAAACTGGTTTATTAAAGGTTATAAAAAAGATTCGGGAGGATTTGAAATAATCATAATTAATTCATCGAGTTTAAAGAAAAATATAAACAGAACGCCAAAAATATACAGGATGGCCGTTTCGTCCTATAAATGGGACTCATCATCATTGAAAACAATGGATAGAGAATCGATTGGACCAATACGATACAGAATCATAGCGTTACCAACTGAATTATATTAATGAAAATACATTATACCTCATGCTGACAGTATGACTCGCAGTTTCATGCACCATGCAATCGTCATTAAGATATATATATATTAATAAATACTTAATAGGTCTGTTATTTTGCATTGAGCTCTATTTTTTTGATTTAGCTTATTTTAAATAAAAATAATTTTAAGCCACAACTAACGGATTGAACATTTTATACAAAAAGATAAAATAATAAAATAGACATGTTTGAAAATGTTGCAATTTGTATATGATAAAAACATGTCATAAGAAACCTAGGAAAATATTTGGATTATAACACTTGTAAGAGCCGGAAGGATCTTGAATGATTCATTTTCTACGGTTTATCAAACCTTTACAGGTTATTTAAAGCCAGAAAATATTTTTAGATTGTAATAATTTATTTTGATATAATAATCGTTCATTGATACAAGTCTTACTAATTAACCCATGGCTGGTGAGAGAAAAGGTGGATTCATAGATTTTACAATAGTCTTTGAGCAGTAAGTGAATACAACGAATCAAAAGGGAATTGGAACCCGATTCTCCGATTAACCATTCAATGACACAAACGCGCACGTGTAAGGATTACAGCACCTGGCAGTCCAAAGCCGTCACCCATCTAGGTACAGACCAGGCTCGACTTGTACGGGAACCCATGTTTCAACGTGATATGGTCGGAAGCCCAGGAAGTATGTTGAGATAGATAGATAGATAGATAGATAGATAGATATGTACAGACTGAGAGATATATAGATAGATAGATATGAACAGACTGAGATAGATAGATAGATATGAACAGGAAGAGATAAATACATAGATAGATAGATATGGACAGACCGAGATAGATAGATAGATATGGACAGACTGAGATAGATAGATAGATAGATAGATAGATAGATAGATAGATAGATATGAACAGACTGAGATAGATAGATAGATAGATAGATAGATATGGGCAGACTGAGATAGATATATATAGAGATAGATAGATACATACATATATATGAACAGAATTAGATAGATAGATAGATAGATAGATAGATAGATAGATAGATATGGACAGACTGAGATAGATAGATAGATAGATAGATAGATAGATATGAACAGGAAGAGATAGATAGATAGATAGATAGATAGATAGATAGATAGATATGGACAGACCGAGGTAGATAGATAGATATGGACAGACTGATAGATAGATAGATAGATAGATAGATAGATAGATAGATATGAACATACTCAGATAGATATACATAGAGATAGAGAGATACATACATATATATGAACAGAATTAGATAGATAGATAGATAGATAGATAGATATGGACAGACCGAGATAGATAGATAGATAGATAGATAGATAGATAGATAGATATGAACAGACTGAGATAGATATACATAGAGATAGATAGATACATACATATATATGAACAGAATTAGATAGATAGATAGATAGATAGATAGATAGATATGGACAGACCGAGATAGATAGATAGATAGATAGATAGATAGATATGAACAGACTGAGATAGATAGATAGATAGATAGATAGATAGATATATATGAACAGAATTAGATAGATAGATAGATAGATAGATAGATAGATAGATAGATAGATAGATAGATTACGCCATTTTAAAAACAACCATCAGCATACGAAAAATCAGATGGAAGAACGAGGAGAGTTTTGGATTTTTGAAAAAATTTCATTGAGATAATCAGCAATCAGCAGAAAGACTCAGCAATTAAAAGACGGGCGAGACAGAGTTGAAGATGATTAAGCGATCGATACTGTTCGATATTTAATTGAGGTTGACCGACGATTAACAGCAGAAATAATAGCTGACACCCTGGAGAATAAAATTTACTTCATCGCACCAAATTCTATCTGAACAAGATGAAATTGGGTAAACTTTCTGCTTGCTGAATAACAAAATTGTCGATCCTAGATCAACAACAGTCAAAAGCAGATCATTCAATGGAAACTTTGAACAAATAGGATCAAAATGCTGAACGGCTTTCTGAGGCGAATTGTAACTGGGTAGGAAACTTACCAGTTCGATCCAGAAGAAAATGTTTCATGCCCCTACCCAGATTTTGCCGGGAAAGTTAAAATTAATATTAGCTCAATCCCCAATGGGACATCCTCCCAGGAATAACTCCACTTCAGGAGGAGGCTAGGGCGAAAACCCGGCGCCTGAGGCGTTCCTAAAAGCGGGAAGTCCAGAAGAAGATTGAGCATTTTTTCGACGGTATTGCCAGTAAATCTACTTTAAACCTACTTTAAATCCAATTCTAGCCCCTCTTGGCCTTTTCTTTTTCTAACTCTAACCTTAATTTTAAAATGTCTGAAAGGTACCCCATATAAGACTATTAATGACGTGTAAAAGGCTGCTTGACCATGTTTAAATTCTTAAGACAACCATTCTTCCAAATGATATAAACAGCTGATATCATCATTTTTTTTAATCATTTCACCCCAAGCAAGTAGGAATGCCACTAATACGCTTGGGGGGGGGGTTATAGGGAGTGTAAATGAGAATAAAGACCGAGTATAGGGAGGGTTGAGGTAAGGACAAAGGATGAACGGGATTCAAGATCATAAAAGATGGCGATTGACGCTGTATATAAAATTTTGAAGATTGTAGTTACCAGGGAATTTTTTAAACGAAAAAGAAATTAAATATACGGAAACTGTTATTAGTAGCATGGAATAGATTAAAATGCACGCTTACTTAATGTAGGGTACCAGGGTAAAAAAGCGCGTCAAAGCAGTTGTTATGTGTTATGGTCCGGTTCCTTGTACCACGGTGATGGTCCAAGGTAGAACCAATAAACAAGAACTCGAACACGGATATGGAATAACACAGATATATTACAAACAGGAATATATACAGAGAAGGTAGAAATGGTTAGTATGAAGAATCAGGTTTAGTAGTAATTGTCTGAACGCGACTCTGTTTCGGACTGCCTCTGACTCGACTGACTGACTCGCTCGCTCTGACTGACTGACTGACAGACTTCTGACGGACCTCACTCCAGACTTTAGACTGAACAGTATTTAGTCCCCCCCATAGGGCATCATGTGGCACAAGACCGGTTTAACGTGGGATCTCCGAGCCCGTGGGCTCGGCAAAAAAATATGCCCTTTGAACCCGTATAAACGGGTTCAGGGTCGGTTTACCTCCCGAAAGAGACTCCGCCCTTCGGCGTAGCCTCGTTCGGGTTCCTCCCCCGCCTGAAGGCAGAGAATTCAACCGATCAGCCAGTCGCCGGTCGCCTTCTTAAGAACTCCTGAACGGTATTTAGACGCAGTATTTAGGGCATATGGAATAGTCACAAGGCCGGTTTATTATGGGTAATCTCCCCAGCCCATGGGCTCGGAAAATTTTGCCATTTGAACCCGTATAAACGGGTTCATGGGTCGATTTTTCAGTCTATTAAAAGAGACTCCGCCAAAATTTTCGGTGTTTTAGCCTCGTTCGATATTTCCTTCCCGCCCGAAGGTAGAGAGTTCAACCGATCAGCGTATCAGCCGGTCGCCTGACTTCAGATTTGAACTTTCTGCACTTTTTCTCTTTTTTTATTTATTACGTATGGAATAGTTCATTATGTTACTTATGGGTAAGGTCTATAACAGATCAAAAGGGTTACTGAGAATGAAAGACAATGAATCTGTCATTAAAAAGGAGAAAGGACAATAAAACAACACGTTTGAGGAAGAAAGAAGACGTTGCATTTAATTCTTTTCAAGATCGTAGGTACCAGGAAAGGAAGAAACCAGAGGATAGTTCCACAGGCGAGAAGTGCGAGGAAAGAAACTCTTAGAATATCAAACTATATGGTTACATGTACCTTATTTAAACATCTGCGACAATGAGACCTAATTGGTCAATGATAGTTAGCATCGTTAAAAAGAACCTCGGTCGATGTATCAAAGAGGAGAACTCATGAGGAATAATCTGCTAAGAAAATAAAATAGAACAGGACAACGGGTAGACACGTTACGGCGAGGTCAGGGTATGTTGACCGATAAAATTACCGACCCTTTTCGAACTTTGCCGAGATATACAGACAATGCTGTCGGTCCATAGGCATTCATTTATTAAAACTTGTCATTACTCTTGAACATTAGCTTTTACTAGTTATTTATATTGTTATATCTGTAAAAATGTTCTGATTTTTTTTCAAAATCCATTTTAAAAAATTACCTCGTAAATTAATTAACACGTACTAGAAACGGCATTCATATTTAATTTTTCTTTATATAATCAATATTTTTGGGTGCGTTGATAAACAATTGATTTCAATTTGAACAAAAATCAATCGTGAGATCTGTCTTTAACCTTTTTATTTCTCAACCTAACCTTTCCAGAATTTAAATTGGTAGAGAAAATAACAATATCCGACTTTTGAACGGTGGTAAATAAAATGTTGCCCAAATACCAGAAACGGTGGTAGCAAAATTTAATGTACAAGCTACCGGTTTTAATAACTGAAATGGAAAAGAACAATTTACCTGTTGAACGGTGGCGTAAGAAAAATGAATAAGTTTCTTAGGTTGAACGTGGTAGAGAAATTAACAATACCCATAGTGAACGGTCCAATTCAAAAATGACAATTTACGTGGACTCTAAAATGAACGGTGTTAGAGTGAAAATGACAATACCCAGCTACCGGTTGAACGGCAGAAAAAAAACTGACAATAACAATGCAGACCGGTTGAACGGTGATTAAACACATTTAACAATTTTATATTAAATATACAAGTCGTTTATTTGCGATTTTTAATACTCTAATACTATCAGACCTTTAAAGAAAAATTCTGAACACAGGGCTCAAATAAAATTTATTCTTTGATAGGTAAATATTTGATGTCATCTGTATAAAAGAAGGTCTAATTCGGAATTGATATCATGGAAAGAATTTATTATAAAACCCAGTAAGAAAGAATATAGTTTTATATATTGGAAAATCGGATTTGAAAACATTTTTTGTCGATTTCAACAAAACTTTTAAGGATAAAAAAAATACATATTTAATTCTGACTTAAGATCCAAAATATTATAAAACACATAATTTGATAAACAATTGTTATAAAAAAAACGAAATCCAAAGTGATGATGGATCAAATAACCAGTTATACTTATTATAAAAAACCTGTTCGTTTATATATGTGATCCGGATAACCTAGATTCAAAACCGTTTCATCAAAACTTTCTTTTTTTTAGCAGGTAGTGTTGCAATATATTTTTCACTTTTACTTTTACATTCAAAAAAAATTAAAAAAAAATAACAAACAAGACTGGGGTTTTGTTTAAATTAAAATTCTATTCAATCGATAGACTCATAACGATTCAAAAAAAATTTTATTTGTTTTAATTTTATACAAGGAATTCATAAAAAATTTAATAACAAACAGTACAGTGTCCGTCAACCTTAAACAATAATCTTTTCAATTTTATTTTCAGTTTTTTTTGATCGGATCATGGATTCTTAATGTATTTAGACAGGAGGAACGCCGGCTCTATCTGAATATTAAATACCTAATTCTGGAAAATGACTTCAAAATCGTTGAAGATAAGAAATAGCGAAAGTTTCTTTATAATTTTAGTAGCTTTTTGCCGAAGAATGAATGGGTTAAAATGTCTAAATTTTTCTTCTAATACAAAATGGCGAATGATAAAATAAAGGATAAACAAGGATAATATCGAAGGAACAAATTACTGAACGGAAGAAAAGCTTTGAACTGGTTAATTGATGAATTTTTTATAAGTCAAAAATTGAACAAAGTAAAACTAAGATATCGTTGCATTGATTTAAATTCATCAATTCTCTAGATGTTTTATTCTTAGATTTACTTTATAGCATCAAATTTGAAAATTTTTTTAACTGTTTTTTTTTTATATTAGTTTAACATTTTGTGTTTTTTATTTACCCATAGGTTAAAAAAAAACAAAATAAAAGATATTCTATTGTACGTACATTAATATCTTTTTCCCCATTTAGTGAATTTTCGGCAAGTTTTACAGATTTTTTTGGTAATTTGTCCATTCTTGTTTTTTCCTTTTACAGAATTATCTTTCGCGAAATTCTTCGACACTGTTTGTCGAGGGGTGGCAAGACGAAGGCGTATTCAGAATAGAAAGAATAGCCTTTTCAAAATCACAAAACAAAGTCAGTCATGAAACAGAAAATTTTATTATTGTTTGTGTAAGAGGTATAGAACTTGTTTATTGATATTAACATTCAATATGGCATTGAAGTTTGGGGAACATAATGAAGATATTTTATAATAAGATTCCTTTTTTAGATTAAAAGGATCATGATTTCCACAGAGTCCTGAGCGATGGCATGATGTTGAAAAGATTTAATGAAATTGGGGCTGGTCAGAAACGAAAATAAAAGGGCTGATACGTTGATACAACGAGGTATTGTCGGAAAATTTTAAGGCACCTTATAAACACTAAAGGACTAGTCGTAATCATTTGAAATTTATACGGTCACCTGTCAAAACAAAGAATCGTTTGAGGATATAATCGTATCACGAAGAAAAAACGTACGGGTTCTGAGTTAATTTGGTCGACAAAAAGGATTAGCCGTATCACGCTGAAACAACGTACGATCACCTGAGTTATGTCTGGTCAGTACCTAAAGGGCTGGGCGCTTGAGAATACCATATGCGAGTAAGATTGGATTTCATTCTGTGTTATACGACTTACGTCTACAGAAACACTCAGTTAACACGGCCTTCGTAAAGCTTTTTGTCCATTCGATAATTTGTTATTTGCTGGTCCGTTCAAATTTTTGATCTTTCGACTTTGAGTTAAAAAAAAAACTAAATTTAAGGTCGACAGTTGTCCAAAACCAAGAGTTGCATTAAAAAGAATATGTTTCTCTGTTTCATAAATTCTCTTAAATCAAATGCGCCATTAGCCAGCCTGTAATACAGTCATGGCTGCCGACGGCTGTCACCTTTTTAACGTCAATGGCGTCAGCTCTCTGGATTATATCGTGTTATCCTGTGACGACCAATGTGACTTGGTATTGGTCGCGGCACCAAATGTGACGTTCTAACCCTTTGCTGATTCGGATGGGAATCTGGTTAGATTCGGTATCAGCTTTGTCGTTCCCAGCTCGCCTCCAACGTCTGGTTACCGAAGTAACTGCTTTGATTTCTAGTCTAACCTACCCACGTTGTGATTTGATCTTAGGTAGACGAAATCAATCAGTCGCCGGGCCGCAATGCAAGTCGAGTCCGAACAAAGGTGACACCGCACAAGTATATGTAAAAGAAAATAAAGTAACAACTCGAAAAGTTCAAAATGTTAAAAAAGAATAACAAATATTTTATATCTGGTTGCTGAATACAGGACTGCGTCTTTCTCCCAAACCGCGCTATGGATTCGTGACACTTTGTGTTTTTAGGCGAGTCTTAACATCTTAAGTTGTTTTTTTAAGAAACTGGTTTTTGGTGTATCTTCAGGCGATATTCGTAAAACTTGTTTTGGTGGTGTGAGTCTAAGTCGTTCTTCAAAAATAAATTGTTTTTGGTTAGAAGTTGAAGTCGGGATGCGTGGTGGATTTCAGTCAGCTTTCTGCGAGGCTGGTCTCAGAGCTCACAGCTCAACTCTGTCTCTGTCTGCCAACTGCGTTTGTTACTGGAACTGCAACTGCTGAACTGCCGTTTACTCGCTGCGACTCTGTTTATATGGACGCCGACCAAAAACGGGGGTGGGCTTGTCGGGGTTTGGGTTCCTTGATAATTCTAAATCCACAATAAGGATTTTTTTTTTTCGGACAGGAAAATTTATTACTTTCCATTTTTCTTTCTACTTTAAAGGAATCGTCCTCCCAAATTCTTCCTTTCTCATATTGGTATCTCACACCAATCCCCTCAGAGGGCGTCAACAGGTTTCCCCTCTCTCTCACAGTGGCATCTCACACCAATCCCTTCAGGGGCGTCAACAGGCCTCCTTCTTCTTCATATGTTTACCTTCGCCTACCGCTCACGCCACCCCTTCAGCCAATGAACGCTCAGCAGCGTGGGTGTGGCTAGACTGGCCTCAGTTTAAAATCTCGCTCAAAGAAAAAAAAAAATATCTTTTTTTTTTTTCTTTTTTCTTCTTCCTTGAGTAGACCTCCCACGAACATAGTGTGGTCCTTAATCTTATCTTAACCGAATGTCGTCTGGAATTTGTCAACGAGATTTTCGTCAAATAATCGTTGGGGTTGGTCAATGAATCTCTTTTTCCTCGCACTCTGTCGCAAATTATCTGTCCCGATAAAAAAATTTTTATCATGGCCAGGTCTGACATAAAACAGGTGTTTCCCAAAACCAAATGATATCTCGAAAGATAGTTAATGGTTTATTCCTTTCCTTTTCTTTTTTCCTTTTTTTTAACTTTTGGGTGGTCCAGCTGACATTTTTCTCGGTCAGTGCGTGACCTGATTACAATTATCTCCCAGCATTCTGTTTTGTAGGCCACTTGACCAATTTGAAATTTTCATTATTGCCATGGGCAGATGGTTATCTTTTATTCGCCGCGTCGTAACATAAATTAATTCGACAGATCCGAGATCTTACGAATTTTCCTATCTTCTGCGAGAGAATTTTACCTTTTCTTTTCGCAAATGAAAATAAAATCTTTACCACTTTTCTTTGTTAAAAAAAAAATAACATCGCTCAGTATGTCTTTTCGTGATTGCTTCTTATCGCCTTAATTATTTCAGCTTCTTCTCGCTTTAGTTATTTCTCGCTTTTCATTTTCAGTGTCACATGCGGTACACCTGCTTTTCATTTTAGTGTCACATGCGGTACACCTGCAGTACACCTGCGGTACACGGGTCACCTATCGCTCAACTACGGCTTATCTACGGCCCACCTGCGGCTCGCCAACGACCCACCTGCGGTCTACAGGTCATCTGCGGCCCACCTGTGGTCCGTTGGGTCTTTTTGAATGTCATGCTTAATCTCATAAGGAAAATAACAATTCTTAAAATGATATTTTGTTTCGTTTTCACTTGTTCACTCACACACTCTCTCATACATAACGACATATATAAACAATGATTAAGTATATTACAATGTTTATTGAATTTTGTAAACTTTCGGGGAAACTAAAGTTGTCAGCGTTTTAAACCAGTGACAATTTTAACTAAGGAAGATCATAGAGACAAACATCTTTTGCACATTTTTTGAAACAGAAAACGTGCATAAAACCTTTCTCTAAAGATGTTATATAGGAATAAAGTGTCGGTGCTGGCACTGGAGTTTGAACACAGATCACCTGAAAGCAAACATAGGTGATCCCATTTTGAATAAGTAGATCAGGTGATGGTAAAGGAAATGTAAAGGAATTAGCGTGGCGCCTAAGTGATCACTATTTCTATACTATCCCCTATTACTATACGGATCGCTATTCTCTATACTATTCACTATAATATTTCTATATACTGATCACTATACTATTTCTCTATTCGGATCACTATTCGGTGGTTACTATTCGAGCGAGTATAATCGAGCAAGTGCTATTAGTGTGAGTGATATTCGAAGGCGCCTGACACCAGTATTGTTCAACGGCGTTACTATAGTTGTATCTGCGATTACAAAGTCTCTACTACAACGAGCATTACGACAGTGACAACGAGGATTCGTTGGCATTAAAAAAGTGGCATCGAGAGTTCGTTGATATCACAAAAAAAGATATGTTTTTCAAAAGAAGTAATTAGAGATAAATCCCATGCAGCGACATGTAATAATCACACTGGCATCAACGATAATATTATAAAAAGTCTTGAATTTTTTAATTGTAAAAAAATATTTTCTAAAAAATAAAACTTTTATATAATTTCTTAGGTATATTGTCTTCTGTAGTGAGAGTAGATTGAAGGTAATTTTTAGTAGTAGGTACTTCAGCGTAACTACTACTAAAAATTACCTTCAATCTTTATAGTAGTGCGACCCATCTTGTGATCAGCCATAGATCATGCGACCCACTGCCCGACAAAGGTTGCCCACGCCTGCTGAAATACATAGTGTATCAATGTACTTGTACTTAGCTGTTTTGGTATTAGACTGTTCTAGTTGTCTTATGACAGGTGCATATTCTTCTTCCTCCAGATGAGGTACGTTCACACTGACATCAGTGATAATATTATAAAAAGTCTTGAATTTTTTAATTGTAAAAAAATATTTTCTAAAAAATAAAACTTTATATAATTTCTTAGGTATATTGTCTTCTGTAGTGAGAGTAGCTGAAGCATCTATTACTAAAAATTACTTTGAATATTTTTAGTAATACGGCCCACCTTCTGATCAGCTATAGATCATGCGACCCACTGTTCTGGCATTAGACTGTATTAATTGTTTTATGACAGGTGCATATTTTTCTCGCTCCAGATGAGGTAAGTTCTATGACGAGACGTTCAGAAAGTCGTTGAAATTCTTACAAGCATCGTTTGTTTTGCTCTGTTCCGACGATCGAGGTTTTGTGTTTGCTCATTAAATATAGGATGGCTTAATTATGAGAAAATTAGTTAGTTTCTTACAAGCGTCGTTTGTTTTGCTCTCTTCCGACGATTGAGGTTTTGTGTTTGCTCATTAAATATGGGATGGCTTAATTATGAGAAAATGAAAAAAACAAAACAAAAAGAAAACAAAAAACAAAACAAAAACACTATTCCCAATGATTTTCATTATAGTCCTTTCCTATTTCAAAAGCCTCTTGGGTATTTCAAAAAACTACATCCGGCAGCAAGGCTTCTGATCGGAAGGTCTTGATGATTGTGAAACCGCCTCTCAATAGCTGTTGCTCCCAGGTCAACCCTAGCCCGGGGTAGTATCACCTATTATGATCCCAGTTATGCTCAAGTGCTTAACCTCCGAATTGGCGTCATTATGAAAGCATGTATAGATTTTTTATAGTAAAAATACCAGTCAATACATTCCTGGAAAAAATATTACTAGCAAACTGTCGTCAAAATCCTTCTTTTCAAAGATAAGTCAATGAAACCTGATTTACCAACAGGTATCTTACAAAGAATACATATTCTATTCATACAAATCTATTTTTAAAAATCTTATTGGCACTATATAACCCGTTGAGGTTGATATGTCATAAAACAAAATAAACCAAACCAAAACTGTTTGAAAATGGGATATTTATTTATATTTTTCGAAATAATAATTTTATGTTTGGTTTCGAATGTCAGCTGAATATTTACTTTTCGGCGATTGTCCCCTGTTACCCCAAAATATCGATTTTATTTATAAGTAACACCATTTTTAGTATATCCGAGTAAGTAGATCTTGGATCTACTTCGTAAAAATATCATTAAAAATGCAAATAGAACCAATTTTATGGTCGGGGTCGGATTTTACTCATTCAATCTGATCGCCCCAGAAGCTGGGTGCGAACTGAAAAACACCCCACGTTGTCTGAGAGGTGATGGAAATTTTAGCAAATATGAAGCATGTCCGAAATGTAATGTACAGATAAATATAAATCGACGTGAATTAAAGTAATATTAATTTCTTTTTAATGATTTCACCAAAAAGCAAGGCGATAAAGCCACAAAGATGCGGTGGATTACGTAGTTGCCAGGAAAGCAAAAAGCTCGAAGGGTGTTCCACAAGCAAGTGGTGTGACAGAAGGAATTATTATCACAGAATTTACGCTTAAAACTCATGAATTCGATGATTAGAATTAACAGTAAATATAGTACTGCGCTTAAAATGCCCTGTTGTCTGGAACTACAGAATACACCGACTGAACCTCTGCAGAGGTAAGACCCCATTATAAGACATCGTGGGTATGACGATAAACTACATCCACATCCTCGGTATGATGATAAACTACATCTGGCATTGGATATTGCGCTAGTTAGAGCAGGCTTCAGATATTTTATAGTGTGATGAGGGATTTGATTGGCTTCCCTATCTACTACGCCTTATACGGACTATAGAGGAAAGAGGCCATATGATTGGGGTGATTTGATCGTGGAGGTTGCAATTCACGCATTCCGGATTGTCTAGGCCTTAAGTGACAGCATAGAGTCTTTGTAGATTTACGGTCTTCTTTTGCTCACGCTAATTAAGACATCATAACCCCCCCTAAAAGACCTCATTATGAACAGCAGTATTGACCCTTAAAAACTGAGGAAAGAAATTAAGACATCTGACATCTTCCCTGTTGCTCACAACTACCAGAACCATCATAGTCTCCGGAAGCTTTGTATGCATGACCACTAGAAAAATCTTTAGGATCTCTGCATAACTGACTGTCATTCGGTTTCCCTCTTGATTCTCATATTCCTAGAATGCCGTCCGGTTGATCTTTGGATCTGATCAATTCTTCGCATCAGAGAAAAAATGACCAAAGCATTCCACGTTCTTAATTGTTGTGGGGCTCTCCCCTTTTTACATAAGATGGACTCGTCCACAGTATACTTATACTGACAGAGAGAATACCTACTGTTGAGACCCGTCGAGATACGGTCTCGACGTTTGTCGAACTCTCTGCTTTGGCAGAGAGGAACCTGGACGAAGCTTTGTCGTCTAGGCGGGTTCAAAGGCTATATTTTTGGCCGAGCCTACGGGCTCAGAGAAACCCACATTAAACTCGGTTGAGATAGGTTGAGAGATACGGAGACAGACACAGGGTGTTCAGAGAGAGAGAGAGAGAGAGAGAGAGAGAGAGAGAGAGAGGAGTACGGCTGTACTTACAGAGACTTGTACATATAATTTCTACTAACCCGCATTCCTGGACTACTAATCTTCACTTCAAGTCTCTATTCTTACATTTAATACACTTATTTTTCTATCTCAATTACTGGCGTTGTTTCTTTATTTCTGCAGGATTCCATTCACGGAATCCACAACATTAATCTTTCAACTTGTTCAACAAGCTCTTTGCGCAAATCAGACGGTTATCCTCTGTATTTGCAGACAGGAATTGGCCTCTTCGCATAATTTTTATCGAAGACCCCCATGCATAATTCTTCTGATAGAATATCTCGAAACCATTGAGCTCCTAAGCAATGGTGTTAATTGAACTTCTGGGTTTTATGCACCTTTCATACGAATTTGGGTGTACCGGTGATATTAGGAGTCTTTGCAGTCGTTTTTCGATTGGCTATTTTGGTAGAATCTCCTTCCAGCGACTTCCAGCGACTTCCAGCTCTTTGTAAACTTTCACAACAAATGACCATGCGACTTTCAGGAAGCGAGAAATCTCTAAATTGCTATGCTTAGCCTTTAAGGCAAAGATTACAACCTTCCTTTCCATTTACTGAGTAAGATTGATAATTGCCATCATTTATCTGAAAAGAAATGATAATCATTTAAAAATATATATAAATCCCGACACCCAGAAGCATTACTTGTGTGTCTAACTAGTGGAAGGTTCTGTCATATGGCTGATCTTTTCGTACTGATCGTCTTAAAAGATCGTTCGGTTGACCTTTGGCCCTGATCAAATAGTTTCCCATCGGAGAAAAACAAAAGCATTTCAGGTTCTTGATGGATCATCTTGCGCAATAAACGCTTTGTTCGGATCAGACGTTCATTGACTTCGCAGATATGAGTTGGTCTCTTCTCCTCAAATATGATTTTTATCGAAGGTCCTCATACACAATTCTACCGACACACCTTGAGGTTCTTAGCAATTGACTTTCTGGGTATCTTATCGACAATTTTCTGAACCTTTCCTACAAATTTGGGTGTTCTGATGGTATTCGAAGACTTAGCAGGCGTATTACATTTGGCTTCTACTGTATAACACCTATCAATGGATTAATAGGTTAGTATGTTAAAGTTATTTCAAGAGTAAAAGTAAAAAAAAAAAAACTTCCTTCAATTTTTAAGCCAACTACGCGATAGAATAATGGATATCGGCTCGGATTGAGGAAGCGGAGAACCGAGTTCGAATTCCAATTGTGTTCGTTAAAATTCATTTACGTGAAGATACCTATGGGAGAAGTCCATATCTTCTCCCTCCAGCTATGGGTAAATAGCCGGCGAGAATGAGTTCTATAGGCCTGATTGAAGGACAACTCTGAATTCAAAGCCTCCAAATATGGCTAAATCTCTGTAGCGATAGGCGGCAACCAGTTTAGAAGGACAACTATGCCGCTGAGGAATTCGTATCGATACGATGATCTACAGTCGACCTCATTCATTCACAGCATCGAACTATTGCAAAACCAAACCAAAACTAAAACACTTCATTCCCAGTTGAACGACGAGATTTGAGATAGGACTCCAATTCTGGGCGAGTGTAACAACATGACATGGCCTTTAGTAAAAAACGCCATGGCTCCACTTCATATCAACGAGAGACTGATAATGGCGCAATAAGTTAAACACATAGTAACAAGGGTATTAAATACTTCTTATAGCAGACAGAACTACCATAATCTTGGGAGCATGTACAGGGTACTCTAAAACTTTCGCACCACCTTGTACATTGGAGATGTAAAATGATTTACTTCCATTTATCCTGAGTAACAACAATTGTAAACTACATCACGCTTAAATAGATCAAGCTGACTCAAAAATAATACAAGAATAGATACGACAATAGTTGAGACAAGTGGAACTGTTCAAGAGATTTAGTTTCAACCCATGAACTTCTATAGTACAGGTCTAATCATGGTGCAACTAAGATCAGAAATGGAAGCCTATGTCGAGATGTTTGCATTCTAGAAATTTGGGGAGAACTGATAAAAGGTTGTTGTGGTCCAGGTTAGGACCAAGGAAGAACAACACGAACACAAGAGTAGAAATAACGAAGGTATATTACACGAAATAATAATACAACATGTGGAAGGTGTTAGTGTGACTGTCAATCTGGTTTGGAGTGAACTACTATAGGCTCGACTCGATTCGGTATCTAGCCACCCCCACGAGGGTTGCATGTGGCACAAGGCTGAATTTAACGTGGGTTTCCCGAGCCCGTAGGCTTGGCCAAAAAATGTCCGTAGAACCCGTATAAACGGGATCGGGTTGAATCAACCTCCCCGACCGAGACTCTGCACTTTGGCGGAGCCACGTCCGGGTTCCTCTCTGCTCAGAGGCAGAGAGTTCGACCGTCAAGTCGAGAAGCTCGGCTCGATTCGTCCCTCTCTCTTGAGAGGCGTAGTATACATAGTGTTAGGAAGAGGTCATTCTGTAGTTATAGGTAACATGACAAAGATAGACAACACGAAACTTAGGCAGAAGAGATAAAAGGTAAACAACACGAAGAGACGCCTTTTTTGTTGTTTTGCACCCACTGCGACATGGACAGGAAGGAATGCACAACCTGAGGGAAAATGCTACCATAGAACGTTGATAGACTAGAAGTTAAATCTAAGGACTTTTAAAAGAACATTAAAATCTCCCAAACTCTTTTTATTTCTTCTTGCTCCAATTGTTTTATTAAATGCCTATAAAACTCATAAAACTGTTATGACATTTCTCTTTCACTCATATCCAATTCCAGTCGATTAATTTCGTTATCCAAATATTGCTTTAAATCCCTATAACGTTGAAGTTTCATAGCTGTTATACTAAGAATTATGCCGATCAATATATGCACAGCTTCCAAAATATGGGAGGTATCAACATTACTCAGACCTCATATTAATATATTCTTCCTTAAGCGCAAACACACGTACTAAATACAGTATTACATATAACTAGACATCTCCACTTGTTCGCCGAATGATGAAAAAAGACTTCAAACTTAATAAAAACAGTTTTATCGTCAAAATATTAGGTTATTATTAAGGGGAAAGACCAAAGTATTTTTAAAAAAAATTATTAAATTTTTTAATAATTTCTAGAACATTTGAGCACATTTGGAATTTTCGTTAAAAATCTTGTTTTTTTTTTTTTGTTTTTTTTTTTTCGTAAGCAGCAGACGTAATATTTACTATTATTGTTTTAGCGTCTTTTTTCAGGTGAAAAACCCATTGATTTGAAGGGGGACCCAAAAGTAACCGGAATTGTGTCATATAAGTTTATTCATTTATTGTTGCAATGTTTATATCCTTATAACCTTCAAAATATTCTCCATTTGAAGCAATGCACCAGTCCAGACGTGTTTTCCATTGTTCCAAGCAATCCTGGAACTCTTGTGAAGTTATGTTTTTTAATGACTCCGTCTTTTTCTTCTTAACCTCTTCCGCATCTGCGAAACGTTTTCTTTTGAGAACTTTCTTTATTCGGGGGAACAAAAAAAGTTGCAGGGAGCGAGATCGAGTGAATAGGGAGGGTGGGGAAGTGGGGTCATGCCATTCTTGGTCAGAAACTGTCTCACACTCAAGGCGGTGTGCGCTGGCGCATTGTCGTGATGCAACCACCACCATTCACTTTGCCATAGGACAGGGCATTTTTGTTTCACCTTTTCTCACAAACGCTTCAGGACTTCAAAGTAAAAAAGCCTGGTTAACAGTTTGACCAAGAGGAACAAATTCTTTGTGGAGAATTCCTTTCACATCAAAGAAACAAATCAGCATCGTCTTGACATTGGACTTCACTTGACACGCTTTTTTGGGGATCGTGGTGACGTTCGATGCTTCCACTGACTTGATTGCTGCTTCGTTTCCCTGTCGTAGCCATAGCACCAGCTTTCGTCACAAGTGATGACTTTCGAAAAAAGGTCTGCATCAACTTCCAACTGTTCTTTCAGTTTACGACAGGCATCCATTCGTGACTGCTTTTACTCGTCCTTGAGCAAGCGAGACACCATTTTTGTTGCAAATTTTTCGTTCTCAATTTCTCAGTCAAAATTCGTTGACATGAACTCCAGGACACACCAGTCAAATCAACAAGTTTGTCATTTGTTCGGCGAGGGTCTTTCATGAATTTTCCTGATGCTTTCAACTGTTCGGAAGGTTGAAGTTCGCCCTGAACGATGCTGGTCTTCCAGCTACAATTGACCATTCCTAAAGCGTGCAAACCACTCATAAACTTGTGTTTTACTCATGACAGCATCCTTGTAAGCTGTTTTAAGCAAGACGACTCTTTCGGCTGCTATTTTCCTCAGCAAAAAACCCCCAGAATTTCACAGCAGCACGCCGCTACTTCCTTTCAGCCATGGTAAAAATAGTCGAAAAGGCGTGAATCACTTCAAAACAAATGTGAGCCACGGAGCTGTACTTCTTTCCACAATGGCACCAGTCAGCACACTGAAGCCTGGGGGTTAACTCAAGTGGTATCTAGTGGTGGAAGTCTGAACTACTACGGGCTTGTCACACAGGAAACGATTCCGGTTACTTTTGGGTCCTCCCTCGTATTTATTCTAACAGAGCATATAAATTACATACAAATAGAATTTAAAATTACCTGATACTTATGATCATAACTGTGAGGTAATTTTAAATTCCTATTGTATATAAAGGAGGAAGTGTGAGTTTGTAAACGGTGACTATTATTGCTAATAATGCAAGGCTCTTCGGTAAAACGTATCGGGTACTCTCAGTCACTGTTTGTCTATCTAAAAATAAATACGCTTAAATTCACCTTCATCCCTGCCGTACTTTATTTTATTTAGGGGTAGAATTTTCGACTGAAGCCAATTTAGCTGGAATTCGATCCTAGCTAGAAGCAACCAGGCGTCTACCCACACTGATGAGCTGTGATACAGCGAAACAGTTTGCCCGTGGATGACAATATATATATATATATATATATATATATATATATTAGATGTATGATTGCATAATATGTATGTCTATGTATGTATATATATATTTATTTATTTTAGATATATGATTGCATATGTATGTGTATATTTACCACTAATATTATCTATCTATCTCTCTCTATATATATGACGTCACACATTATGAAATGGACAAAATCCGACAATTATTTTAAGACATTTTATGTTTATACATTCTTTTTATAAATACAAATATTTAAGTAAATTCTCTGTTTTTAATAAACAGTATTAAACAACATTCACCGGCCTGAATGTCAAAGAAATTTTCATAGATTTCCACGATCATTCAGCCTGGTAAATGTTGTTTAATACTGTTTATTATAAACAAACATTTACTAAATATTTGTATCTATAAGAAGAATGTATAAACATAAATGTTTTAATATATATATATATATATATATATATATATATATATATATATATATATATATGTGTGTGTGTGTGTGCGTGTGTGTGTGTAATTTAATGCAAAGAAATAAGTTATGAATAATCTTGAATATTTTTAAAAAATATACTCAGATAAATAATATCATTGCTTTTTTTTAAAAAAATAGTCAATAAATAAAATAATATTTACTTTTCCGATTTGCAGGGATGTGTGACTTAATCTTATAATATTAAAAAATAGTAAGCATTATTATTAATCTATTAATCTATTGTCCTCATCTTTGTCGCCATATTTATCACCCTTCAGTATCTGTCTATATCTCTGAGATGAGGTATTATGTACATTATTTACATTATTCGGACTATTGTCCTTATCTTTGTCACCATATTTATTACAAATAATACTGTGCCATATTCCTCAAGGACACCTGGCACAGTGGATAAAGGCGTTGGTTAGATCCTGTGACAGGACCCAAAGAGTTTGACTTCAATACTCGGTTAAGGCAGTGGAGAACTTGGAGAAAGGAATTAACAGGAGATAACTGATAACTGACATCCATTAAACATGGCACGTGTAACTAGAACAGTCTACCCCAGTGAGCGAAATAAACCACTTGAAGAAGGCCGGAGCGAACAACGGCCGAAACGTTGTAATAAATATGGCGACAAAGATGAGGACAATAGTCCGAATAATGTATATAATGTATTATTATTGTTATAAATTTCACAGCCATGATACGTTATCATTCGTATAAATTCTAAGCATTATTAACTAAATTTTAACTTTTTCTTTTTCCATTAAATATTTAGAGAATTAATTTCATTAAAAGGATTAGTGATGGTTGCAAACAAAAATAATATTTTTAATTAATTAATAACTAATCTAATCAACAGGAGCAGTTTAACAACAGCAAAAACATCACATTTTCATACTTATAAATACATAATGTACTATTTAGAATATATATATATATATATATATATATATATATATATATATATATATATATATATATATATATATATATATATATATATATATAGATTTTTTTGGTCAATAGAAGTAGATAAGCTTACCTGTCTCGCGGCCCGAACTTCTTCCATATTGTATTAAACAGGAGTAAACATTCATTCCTTGTTTCCTGTTCAGGATATGGTTTACCTGTTCTCTTTCTTTTTTTATACCAGGTCCACAGTGATTTAACTGTCTTAATTTTTTGTTGGTTGGACTAAGTAGACTTTATGAATTTAAGCGCAGTACTAAATTGGCAAAATGTTATCATCAATTTATATTTGGATGGGCTAGATGCAATCGTAATATCTATGCTAACATTTTCTTCTGTCGCACTTATCGCTTGTGGGAATATCTTCCGTTCCATTCTTTCTAGCCTACATGATCTTCAAATATTTAAATGCAATCTCAATCGTTATCAACTGTTTTCTTGATTCTTTTACTTTTATTCTTCTCGCTGCTTAATAATCTTTCTTTTTTCTCTCATTCTTTCACACTCAGTACCCCTTTGCGATGTGTAAATTGTTGCCATTTTATATTTTTAATTTCGCGCATGCGCGTTGTTTGTTTTTGATTTTGTCGCTTGCACACTATAGTAGGGTTAGTTGAGCACTGTCAGTGAGAAAAGGAGCACCATGAAGCATTCCATTCTCCCCAAAATTTGGAAATAGCATGCTGTACTGCTGGGCATTCACACCAGAAGCTCTAATACAAACATTTCAGAGTGTTTGGTTGCCAATCTGAGGAGAGTGCAGAGGATTCGGAAAGAGATGGATGAGTCTAATAGTGATTAAGAAGATACTCACTCTGATCATTTTAATAAGAAAAGAACTCCCGAAATTGATGGCGTGGGCCTCAGACTCAACACGGAGGCCTACATCAAGTGCCTTGAGGAGATAATACTGTCCTGTGTCAAGACGTTGACTACAGGAAGACCCTGTACCTGGCAAGAGGACTCTGCACCATGCAACACAAACAGGAGTACCCAGTGATGGCTGTCAGAATTTCTTTCTTCAACACCCCTTACATTTGGATACCTAACTCCCAAGTCTTCATTCCCCTTAATTATTATGAGTGGGGCGCAGTTGAGCAAGTGACCAACAAAGCTTCTTGTAACACCAAAGATGAACTGAAGGCAAGGATTATGGCAGCATTCATTAACTTAAACAAGGAGACAGTCCAGCAGAATTGCAGAAGATTCCGAAATCATTTGGAGGTCGTGCTTGAAACCAATGGCGATGTTATTTAATAAATGTACTCTTTTGTATTTCAAGATATTTTTGTGTAATTTTGGTAAATATATCTGTTAAAATGAGATGTCAATGTTATTTTCATTTTTGCGTAATTTAGACGATAATTTATTCGTTATACGTTATTTTAATAAGTACAATTTATTTAAGTAAATGCATTGTTTTTAATTAAACAGTATTAATTACATTTACCGTCAAGAATGTTCGAGAAATTTCGTAGAAAATATGCGTTCTCTGTCAGGAATTTTTGAATTCTCATATACTTGTATTTTGATTGGTCATTCCAGCTTATGTAACAGCGTTTTCTATAGCGAGGGATGTTTGATTGATTTGAAACATTTAAAACCCTTTATTCTACATTCAAAACCATCTCTTGATAAGACACCAGAAGTGTTGAAACAAACTGGCTATTTTTGTAGTGATTTTATAACATATTTATGTTATAATTTTCGAATAAAATTATATTATATATATATATATATATATATATATATATATATATATATATATATATACACGAACGTCAATATTTATAGAAATGAAATGTCCTTTGAATCACATATATGATGAGCAGGACAGACAAAGGGTTAATAATAGAATCATACAAATAATCCTAAAATGAACACAGATACCTGAGGATTCCAAAACTTGTTGTCAAAATTATTTCTTTCCTTTTCAATTGTGATATGAAACTTGGTCACAATGTAATGTCTTTTTCTTCTTTAATTATAATTGAAGTGCACAAATCACAAGAAAGCTTTTCCTTTTTTTTAAGGAACCCACATCTAGTCCTCAACATGATACGCGGGTGGGTCAAATACAATGCCTTCTCTTCTATTCCAAGGATTCCAAATCTAGGCATTAGTTTTTGTCGATCCGAGTAATCTTTAAGGAATTTAGGGTTCAAATGCCCCCTTTTCTTTTGAACAGGAGTAAAGTCTTATACTTTTTAACTGTTTCGGATCGGGTCACCAGTTTCCTTCTAAAATCTTTTTAATTCTCTTTCACTCCCAGTAAACCCCCTTGCATCAAAATGGCATTATCGCCTTGCTTGGAATAAATTGATTATCCTTAAAAATTAATTCACATATTGAGTTAATGGTATTCTTTTAGTATCCTTGCCAGTATCCTTCTACAGAATTACGTTTCTCTATATCCACAAATTCTTGGGCACCTGGCTGTGTTTTAATGGTTAGCAAGCTTATCTTGCTAGAACTGTTAGAACTGATTAGTGAGTTCGATAAATACAGCACATCCAAAATTTACATTTCTTCATATTTCAACCGTCAAATAAATAGCACATTCTTAAAAAACGTCTTTCAGGCTACAAACAATTATTTCGTCTTCAAGTTTTAACTTTAAAGGAAAAAAATTACAGCCTGACGATGGAGACATGGGTCTTCGAAAGTACTTGCTTAACTTAAAAAGAATATACACTAGAAACATCTGACAATAGTTTTATAAATGAGGATCACATCATTCAATGGATTAACAGTATTTTAATGCATACATTATTTTCTACTAGCGAAGTGATTTCGCCATTAATCGCATTAATATTGCTGATTGATTCTATGTATGATTATTTCTTTATATATAAAATATATGCTGCCTAATATTATATGTTTATAAAAAACAATTGATCCCACAGTATGAAATTCATGGAAAAAAAAAACTACGAAGACCTATCACTATATTAATTGAACTATATACTTAGTTCATGTCATGTTAACTGAAAAACACTTGTAAAAAAGGATTCGTGGATTTACCATATTACAAAATTCATATAAAAATTCACACTTGAAATCTCAAACTTTAGGGTTGCGACTCGCACATTTCGAGATTGTACAACCGTCAATAAATAGCACATTCTTAAAAAACATCGATCTACAAACAATTATTTCGCTTTCAAGTTTTAACTATAAAGGAAAAAATTACAGCCTGATGATGATTGATTCTATGTATGATTTATTTTAATAATATATATATATATATATATATATATATATATATATATATATATACAAACGTCCATGCTTTTTTTCTCAAATTTATAACTATTGAAAGCCAACTCAGCTTATTTACGAAATAGAAAATGCTGATCTATAGTTTCACAGAATAAAATGTACAAATCATAAGTTATTTACATTACATTCTGGGCGTCACATGTGATGCACAGATTTTATTTTGTGAAACTCTATATAATATGAAATTCTTGGGCACCTGGCTGTGGTGTATAAACAAAAAGCTTGTCTCGCTAGAACTGTTACAAGTGATTAGTGAGTTCGATCCTCACTGTGTGTCTCATATTTTCGGCCTTGTGCCACATCTACAACACCTGAAATATTCCTATATCAGCCCATTCTATTTGCTGAGTTGCTTTGCAGTAATTATAAATCTATTTCATTTAATATATGATGCATAAAACATTAAATAAGGCCTTTCCTTAGACGTCTTGCTCAATAGCAGACTCTTTTTCTTAATAGTTCTTAGTTTTACCACTGAAAAAACCAAATATGATGCACGAAGGTGGAAATCACATGTCCTGTGAATCACATATGAAACGCAGGACAGCCAAAGGGTTAATAAATCCAAATGAACAATACCCAAACGATTCCACCACAAGTACGACATTAACTTCCCTCGCTGGATCGTCATTGGGATTATTTAGGCTGATTTATCTTTGTCAAACCACTGACTTTTGACTTTAGCATTGTCGTAAGCAAACCACTTTTCATCGCCTGTTACGATATATTCAAGGAACGGTTAGTTAGCATGATACGTTCGTAATTACAATTAGTTATGCGTGTTGTGGTGTAATGGATATCGGCTCGGAGTGAAAACTCGGTGGTCCGTGTTCAAATTCCAGTCGATTTCGTTAGATTCACTTGGGAAAGGTATGAACCCATCACTTCTCTGCCCAGCTATGGGTTTGTCGGAGTTAACTTCTGCTTTAGTTCGTTAACTCTTTCACCAGGGGTCTCTCTTCCCTGGCTATAAATAGTCGCTGACCCTTAATAAAATTTTTTTTCCTCGGCTATTTTCAGCCTTACCACCTCGCAGATGTGAACGCTCACAGAGATAGCGTTTCCCAAATGCTGGGAACACGCTAAGCACAATACACGTACGTACGAACACTCACCACACACACACACACACATATATATATATAATATTCACACACACACTCTGTCCATTGTAACTGTCCATGTAACTTGTTATTAATATATATATATGTATACATATATTTATCGGTCTTGTGTTTGTTTTTCTTTGCCTTCTTTGGACTAAGTCCAACTTTCTCGTGTAGTTGGACCGTCTATCAGGAAAATCTTAACCCCACATGTTTTCTTCTACTTCTATCAACAACATCACAGCAACGGTCCACTACAGGTTGAATAGCAGGGCAGACTGGTTGTTTAGCCTTGGCTGGCAACCAGTCTATTGCAGAAAGAAATGGCAACCTTCTGCAGGAAAAAATCTGCCTCTTCAGCCATGTATCGAAAAGATAAATGATGGTCCAGGTATACATGTATCGCGTATGGCACTTAACTGAATAACTGATCAGGGCTCACCAGTGTTGTTTTCTCATAATCTAAGGTTATGGGAGAACAGACTTTACGGGATTCCTAGTTTGGAAGGGTACGACCAAGTTTTTGATCGCCTCTTTTCTGATTCTTAATCTGAGCCAACAAACAAAAACATATTTTAAGTGTATAAGCGTACATTTGCGCACCTAAGCGTGCACAATTATCTGTGTATTGGAAGGTTTATGGATAGTGCACATTTTTGTATATATCTATACACGCTTATATCGCTGTATAATTATGGGATAGTCTCCGACTATTTCGACGTATCGCGACATTGTATGGATAGTAATGCGCTTGTGTAACCTATTGTCCGAGTACGGTTGCATGAGTGCATGCGTTCATCTATCGCCCCTCATTTCCGCCACTGTCGCTTCGATCCGGCCTGCCGATTCCTTTCATGTTATTTGCTTAGTGATTTATTAAACATAGACGTTCGATTTTTTGACAGGTGCCTGGTGGGATGGAGCGCTTCCGATGGTTGGAGAATGCTGTCTGGCGAATTAGACGCCGCATCATGTCAGCATAACAGCCAATCACGTTCCTTCTGCCAGTTCATTAATATTCATGTGGGCCACCCAGAGACAGTGAGCGGCCATTTTTGGTTGGTCAGACCACTAGCCCAGGTTTTCGACGAAACAATTGCAGTCAACGCTAAATAAAGTTATTGATCATATATTCATTCACACACACACACACACACACACACACACACACACACACACACACACACACACACACATACACACACACAGACGTGTGTGCGTGCATATATATATATATATATGAAAATATTTTATATTGTATATAGTTATTTGTCAGATTTTTATTTAAAAATAATTATATAGCATAAGTAAAGGAAGCAACAAGAACTCCTACAGAAGGTAATGAAGGAAAGCGAGAAGAAAAGACTACCGCAATTGTGGAGAGAATTTATAGTTATTGGCAAACGAAATCGTCCAATATGCAAATTTCAAATTAGGGATACCAAAATCAAGCCAGTACAACAATTCAAATATCTGGGATGTGTTTTGACAGAAAACGGAATGTATGAAAACAAAACCCAAAAGCGCATTTGTCTAGCGAAAGATGCCTTCCAAAAATAAGCAAACTATTAAGAAACTGAAAGATTTCGTTAGGATCAAAGAAAAGAATACTGAAAAGTTACATAATATCAGCCATTCTACATGGTAGTGAAAGATGGACAATCATCCCATAGTTGAAGAAGAGACATGAAGCAACAGAAATGTAGTTATATAGACAGCAGTGAATGCTGTACAATCTTCTCACAGATGAAGAAGAGACTTGAAGCAACAGAAATCTCTCTCTATAAAAGGCTGTGTGTGTGTGTATGTGTGTGTGTGTGTAACGAATGCACGGCCGCAATTTTCGACGGATTTTCACCAAAATTTACATGCACATGCTCCAAGTTAAGGGAAGGACAAGACCGACTTTTGCTTTTTCCCAATTCCATAGATAGTGGAAATAATCGATTTTTTCATGCTTCTACGGCAGTTTTCATGTAGTTTGCGACTATTTTCTACTGGCGAGAGTGAGGGCCTATAGCTGGCTGCCACGAATAGGCAGGAAGATTCTATTGGCCAGCGTGAGAGCCAACAGCTGACTGACACGAATGTTAACTAACATGCTAGCATGCAAAAAAAAAAATCGATAGCTGCATTCGTCACAAGTGGGAAAAATTTAAATCTGCATGGCGCTTTTACTCCAATTGGCTCATTCGCTTGCTTAAATTCAACGTTGATTCTGATTCCGCAGAACTGGGTTGGGTGTATAAAAAAAATTATTTGTTGTTAACATTCTTTTTCATTCGGTTTTTCCAGTTACGAGTCCTTTTTTT
>CAHIKZ030001396.1:265000-267500 GCA_903632075.3 Acanthosepion pharaonis
AACTGCTCTCTATTAATCACCACAGAGATCCTTCCCTGCCCTCCATTAGAATGTCTGACGGTCAACTTCTCGAGAGCAACTCTCTGCGGCTGCTCGGTCTCACGTTGACTGCTGACCTGAGATGGAACAAATACATTGAGTCAATTGCTTCGTCCACCGCAAGGAAAGTTGGCTCCCTGTGCCGCGCCAGGAAATTTTTTCCCCTGAATCGATCCTTCAAATCTACAAATCAACAATTCCCTTGCATGGAGTATTGCTGCCATATATGGTCTGGAGCCCCTTCTGTTTGCCTCGGGGTTCTTGATAAGATCCAGAGACGGATATGCAATATAATTGGCCCTGATCTGGCATCTCGTCTACAGTCCTTTCTCACAGACGCGCCGTCGCCTCTCTCTGTCTTTTCTCAAATACTTTCATGGTAATTGCTCTGAGGAGCATCTCGCTGGTTCCCAGATTCATGAACTTCAAGCTCCTTATCCTGGCATCCCTCTCTCACCCTATTCACTGTCGAAACTGTTAAATGTAGCCGTCTCTTCTCTTCCAATAGCTTCATGTCTCGCACCTCTCGCTTGTGGAACTCCCAAAAAGAAAAACCCAAAAAGCTATAATCTCCAACTATTCAAATGTAATGTCAATTCGACAATCTCAATGCCTTGATCTATGTTAAATCTTCTAATCATCCTTTTGTATGAAAAATTAGTTATCTTTGCTCCAAATTTTCTAAAGGTTATTAGACAAAGTGAAATGTATATGCTCAAATACATGAAAGCCAAAAAAAATTTTTAATGTAAATTATATATATTGTGTATATTTATTAAAAAGAATCAGTAATCTCCTTTATGCTTAATCTAAAATAATAAAATAAATCTAAAAATATTTTTACACACACACACACACACAAACACAGGCATAACACACACACACACACACACACACACACACACACATATATATATATATATATTTTATATATATAGGTGATGTTTAAATTTTAATATAAATGTTCATCCGAAATAATTTTATCTTCATTCAAACAAATTTCATTGAATAATATAGACATATTATGTTTCTTTATTTCTATACAGACCCTTTAAAGTTCTCTAATCGGTTTCCCGATGTTAAGATGAAATTCATCTAGGAGCCAGAGTACTTTCGATATTTTCTATGATCATCTTCAGGGGTAATTTACAAAAACTTCGAACCGAACCCGTCTCTTAATCCACGTGGAGTGGTGGTTTGGTGGTATTTAGATTGATTACATAAATTGTTCTGTTCGAAATTTTTTTTTGATTCATTTTTTAAGATGATCGGAGCGTCTTTAAACGGCCAAAACGTCGTGAATATGACCTTAAAGTTGACAAATTACTCCGAACAATTGTTTAAATAGTTACAATATCTCATCTCAGGAATATATATATATATATATATATATATATATATATATATATATATATATATAAATATACTGACTATTTCGCTGTAGCACAGCTCTTTCATTGTGGTTTGACGTGCGATTGCTTAAAACCATGATCGAAAATCGACCGATCTCGCATATCTATTCCTTTATAAAAATTCGTACACGGCAGATTGTTACATGGATACATACACACACAAAATGACAAACATTATATATATATATATATATATATATATATATATATATATATATATATATCTGTGTTTGTAATCAATTGGTATAATGGATTGGACAAAGTCCGACAATTATTTTAAGACATTTTTTATGTTTATACGTTCTTTTTATAGATACAAATGTTAAATATTTAATAAACTTTTGTTTATAATAAACAGTATTAATAACATTTAATGGACGTTCGATAAATTATGTAGAAAATATTGTCCTCCGATAGGAATCGAACCTGTATCAAATATACGGAATCGTCATACATTTTGAATTTTTTTACCGATTGAAATTTTAAAATCGAATAAATTAAAACGCTCCTCTTGTAATATATGTACATAAATAAATCTTGTAAAAATTAATGAAATTTTAACAAATATGTTGCAAAAAAATATTTTTTTCAAAATGACATTTTTCTCTTGATACGGCTATTATCAAATATACCATCGGTCATATTTATGTAGACACCTCACTTGAAAAGCGATACGTAAGGTTTAAAATGAATGAAGCTTTTATTTTAGTTTTAATTTCAATCTAATCTTCCAAAAATAAAATATACTTATCTGAAAGTTTATTTGAGCAAAATTGGCTGATAAAGTATAATTAATCTGACTTGGAACAAACATTATTTACTTTAAATTTGAAATATCGCAGAAAAATGATTTTTTAAACCGACTGTAACTGTGTTTTTTTATGAAGCTAGTAACTGTTTTGACGTGTTGACAACCTGACGACTGTTCTAATGTTGTTATACGGAGACGTTATCTGTAAAAGATAAGTGAAGCAAATGATGTGAGCGCCTTTTTTTTATATAACTTTTAAGTACTCAGCAATTTTAAAAATATTCTGAATAATCTAATG
>CAHIKZ030001396.1:272500-382500 GCA_903632075.3 Acanthosepion pharaonis
GAGATTCGTCTCCCCCTATGCTGGTCAAACCCTCTGACTCCGGACAGAGAGGGCCCCCAGACGAGGCTATGTCGAAGGGCAGAGTATCGTCTCGAGAAACAGCTACCCGACCCCGCTTTATACGGGGTCTACGGGGAATTTTGGCCGAGACTACGAGCTCGGATAGCCGACATTAAATTCATCCTTGTGCCACATATGACTGCATGGGGTAGATATCCTGCATTTGGAGATTCGTCTCTACCTGTGTTGGTCAAACTTTCTGCCTCCAGGCAGAGAGGATTCCCCGACGAGACTATTACGAAAGGCAGAGTTTCGTCTCGGGAAACAGCTACCCCACCCAGTTTTATACGGGTTGCACGGGAAATTTTTGACCGAGCCTACCCCACATTAAATTCGGTCTTGTGCCACATCTGACTGCGTGGGGAAGTTGCTAGATATCCCCGAGTTGAAGATCCATTGTGGAATTCATTTGACTAACTTCTAGCAGTTAATTACTATTTCTATGCGCCGCTGGCGAATCTTATATATGTTGTTCTTGTCTTAAGTATTAACGTTCATTATCAAACTTCGTTTGACTATTCTTCCCTAGGTTAGAACACATGTAATCTGATTTTTTGCTTAAGTATCCTCACATTTGATGTATGTAGCGTGATATAGTTAATGTGCTCATCGAAAGTTTTCGGTCTTAATTTCTAAGATGAATCCTAGTTTGTATTATATATTGGATTTACTGCATCAATTCTCTTGTGCCTCGCTCATATTTTTGGACTGCACTCCGGATTTTATTTCTGTCTGTAAATTTGCTACAATTATCCTCAGAAACCGCATCGTCATCCTCTCTTCTTATCCACCTTTCCCCCTCTGGCGGCGATTATGGAAATAGATGTGAGGGTCCAGCCTACTCCTGAAGAGTTGTGAGCAGGAGTTACAGAGGAGTGTGTGTGATGGACGCGGCTGGGTTAGTCGGGCCCTCCTGATACGATATCGGAGATCCTCTCCATTTTGACGGTTGGACTGTTATGCAGAAACACAGAGAAGAGGAAATAGTCTGTGATTATTCCCTACCACGTCTTTAGTATATCATAACAGAATATGAAAATAGTTTTACATACAACAATGTTCCACGCAGGAGTTCGACAAGGAGAAAATGATAGTACCAAATGATTTAATATCTTCCAAGACTAATCCCTTTCATTGTCATCGTCGGAACCCGCTCGCATCCGAATATCGGGATCGTCATCCTTTCCCCTCATTTCATTTCTTCTCTCTGGTGGCGGTGACAGAGAAGGCTGTGAAGACCCAGTCGACACCTAAAGAATCGTAAGCGGCTGGGCTAGTCGGGTCCTCCTAACAGCACGTCGGAGATCCTCTCCATGTTCAATGTTGGACTCTAGAGTCTCGGTCAACTGGGATGGTCCTAAGCCAGGAAGGCCGATTGAGGGAAGGGTTTCCCAGGTTTTAGTGTCGATGTTGGCTTGTGTCAGAAATATTTTCAACTGATCCTTGAAGCGTTGTTTTGAGCCACCGCGTAGCGTTCTGCCGCTGGCGAGTTCTCCCAACAGGATGATACGCGGGAGTCGACACATTCTGGACACGTGACCTGCCCAACGGATGCGATGTTGATACTTTAGGTGTTAGTAACATTTAGATATTGACTCATTCGAAGGTGTTTCGAACTTTCCTTGCTGACGTCATTAGACTTTTACGCATGTGTCACCTTCTCTTACTATTTCTGAGACGCGATTTATTTTTTGAATTATCTATATTCGCCATTTTTGTTTATATTAACATTTCGATTTATATATATTTTTAATAATTTCAACGCTAGTAAGGCAATAAAGTCACTAAGACGCAAGGATTTACGTAGTATTAGAGAATATGAGAAAAATACGCTATAAGGAGAGAGAACAATAAGAGAACTAGAATTAAGAAGGCAGAAGATAACGATTGATATTGCATTTAAACTTTTGAAGATAAAGTCTGACTGGAAAACGAAAAGCCGGAAGAGACTTCCAAAAGCACAAATTGTGAGAAAAGAAACTGTTAGCATAGAATGTATCTAGCCATTTAAACTGTAAAATGAGGAGTCTTTGCCACCAGTCTAGTACTGTGTTCATACTGATAAAGTCTTGGTGATATAGAAGAAACTTCATCAGAACAATTACCATAAAACTATTTATAGAAAACGGTCAAAGAAGCTCTGTTACGGCGGAGGGAAGTTGACGGAATCTGGCATGCCTGATCAGGACCAATAACGTTGCAGATTCTTTGGATTTTATCAAGAATCTCTAAATATATAGTAGGAGCACCAGACCAGATGTTACAACAATATTCAAAGCATTGGGCGAATGTTAGATTTACAAATATGAAATTATGGCGAGAAAAAATGTCTAGCACGATAAAAGGAACCGATTTTCCAACCGACAGACCTAGCAATTGATTCAATCTAATCTTGACCCTTTATGTCACAGGAAAACGTTAGACTGAGAAGGTGCAATACATCACCCTCCTGGAGGTTAGAATCAGCCATACTGATGGAAAGTAAAAAAGAGTTCACCCAAATGATTAAAAGAGAAATTTCGATTTGGAGGCCTTCCTTGTCTCAGTTAACAAAAGTATGTGATTTATTTGTTTAAGTTTTGACTTTATTCTGTTGTATATTCCAGTTTATGACTTTTCCGTTTTTTATTCTGGTGCTGTTCATATCGGGTCTTCATCGAGCCAAGATCGATTTTTTACTGTTGGATAATATATGTTAATGCCTGATATTTTTATCTATCAATTATGACAAATTTTTCCTCTTACTTGAATCAACTCCACTTTTCTTTTCAGCTCTTATCACTTTTCATTTATTTGCAGATGATATCACACTTAAGACGGTTTTAAATATTTTCAGATGTCTACATCTCCAGAGAAATGCAAATTATTTGAAGATTTGTACAAGATGTAGATAACACTGTGTAAATGATAGATATAGCTTGAAAACTGTAGGTTCTTCTAGGAGAAGTATCAAAGGAAAGCTGGAAGAAAGGACTAACCATTAAATATAAGAAAAAAATATTAGCTAAAGGAGTAGCGCAAAATGCGAGCTAAAAACTAAATACGTCAAAGTAAAGCAAGTTCATAAATTTAATTATCTGCGAAGTGCTATAAGAACCGATAACACGTATTGAAATATAAAAAAAAATCCTATAAGCCAGCGAATGCTGGAGAATTTCCCCCAGATGACGTCCCTTGAAGCAACAGAATCAAAGAAAAGTTCAGTATTGTATGTAAAAGAGATACTACTATATAAGCAGAACGCCACAGCGAATGCCAATGGAGCTAACATCTTTTGGCCTGACAATGTGTATTCCAGGGATTACTCTACTTTATAAAAATATGGCGTCCCCGAGAGGATTCCTAACCGCATTAGACGAACCGGATCACGTAGAAACTTGGATTAGATGTTTCGAAGCGTTGGCTAGGTTAAATAAACTGAAAGACAAGAAAGCCTCCGGAAGGGATAATGAAATTGATGATTTATTTTTGGTTTTGGCAGGATCTGAAGCCATAAAGAAAATATTCATTATCGTTTACCTCAAAATACTGCAAGACATAACATGTGAGGAAATGTCAACTGTTGTTAAAAGAAATATGCAACGAAAAAAATGCTTGTTATTGAAAAAAACCTCGGGAAAGAAGACAAACCGTGAATGAAACCGTAATGCAATATTTACACATATTGAAAGAAGCATCAAGATACTGTGAATTTGAAAAAATAGGTTCCATAGAAATGTCTATAGAAGACGAATTAATCCTTCTAAGTATAACTGAAGACATGTATAGCGTTACATACAAACATAAGATCCTAGAACGGCTACAAGCGAGTGATATGATTTTAGAACAAAGTGTAGAATTCTTGCAGCAATTAGAATTAATTAATGAATTTAATAATTCTAAAAACCACGTGGAATCTTACAACACAACTGAAATCCTAATTAAATGCAGATATTTCGACAAAGAACACGAAAGAAACAAAAACAAATGTTCAGCCCTAGGAAAATCATGTTTAAATTGTAAAAGAAAAGACCATTTCTAATATGTGTGCAGATAGAAAAGAGAATAGAAAGGTTAGAAAAATATAAACCTTCATGCTGAAAATACAGAAGTATATTCGATAAGAACACCTGCAAGAAGTAGAGAGAGTAAAATTGAATGGTTTTTCTTTTCCAATGTAGGTTGACATGGAGAGTGATGTTACCTAGATCAGAAGGAAGTTTTATGAAAAACGGGTAAACTCAAATTAAGAAAATGTAATTTTAATTTAAAACAAATTTATGGATCTGTCATCAAAACTCTAGGTTGCTTTGAAACAAATTTTGAGACAAAAAAAACATTATTCTCATCACTGTTGTAGAATGTACATGTACTCCTGGGCATAAGCGTTTTAAAAGTGGATACGGCAAAACTAATAAACTGCATAAAGTCATAAGAAGATGATATAGGACTATTAAAAGGATATAAAGCGAGTATTCATCTAAAAGAAAATATTCACCCGATCTATTTTTAATATCGAAAAAAGTATTCACATTCTACCCATGGTAGTTGATAAACTAAAGAAAATGGTAGACCAAGGCATATTGGAAAAAAAAGTTATCCAATGTTGTGTTAGACATTTTCATGACGGTCGTCTTCGAGTATAGAATCCAGAGGTTGGCAGTGAATATTTCGGAGACAGTAGGAAAGCGTAGTGCAGGTTCGCAGTGGATATCCCAGCAAAGTAGCAGAGCGTAGTTCTTCCGTCTGTCATGTTCGCCTGACAAGTTGGCTCTGGTCATTCCGGTAAGAAAACAAAGATGGCCGCCTTTATACACGACGGATACAGTGTTCTGCGGCTCCTGATTGGTTAATCTTCTATTGGTAGACTATAAAGGGAAATAAGACATTTTGGCTCGCTCACTAGTTATATATATAGTATATACCCAAAAAACCGTAACGTGTTGGACTTGAATTATTACGATACGAAAGCCCAATGGAGATTTGAGGATATGCGGGGATTACAGAGTAGGTGTGACTCATCAAATATTCTCTGATTCATTTCCTTTACCAAACATAGAAACGGAAAGTCATGAATTAGGAGGAATGAAATGCTTTGTCAAGATTAATCAGAAATCGAAATTATGAATAAAAAAAATACCTGATAAAAACACAAGAAAAGAAGATTGAATTGAACGTAATATCAATCCTTAAATAATAATAGTTAATGGTGGAAAATCTATTCGAAGATGAAAAAAGAATTAAAGTAACAGATAAAAAAGAAATGAATACTGATCTGCTATGGAATATCAATCACTCCTATATGGCAGTGAATGCTGAACAATCTCCTCACCGATGACGAAGAAACTTAAAGCAACAGAAAGAAAAGAATACCGAAGTTTATGTAATATCAGTCGCCCTATAAGGCAGTGAATTCTGGGTAATATCCTCACGGATGAACATGACATTTAAAGCAATAGTGTGTTGTGTATTCTTCGTTCTATCCGGCAGCGAATGCTGGAGAATCTCCTCTCAGATGAAGAGGACACTTAAAGCAACAGAAACAAAAAAAGCAATACTGAACTGTTATGTAATATAAATCCTCCTATACGGCAGTGAATGCTGGACAATATCCTCATAGATGAAAAATACAGAATAAACAACAAAAAAAAAAGAAAAACACAACTGAACTGTAATGTAATTTAAATCCTAAAAATGATTTGAAGATGTTATTTAAAAAATAATCTTGTAAGGTGATCCGCATTGTGTATCTCATCAATGTGAATAAATAAATATTTCTGAAGTTTGTACAGCCCCAAGAATGCAAAGGGTTACAGGGTGTTGAGGAATTAGGAAGAAAAACATTAATAATGAGTAGAAAGAGAAAAGAGTGACTAGGAGGTCAGTAGATAACGATTGACATTGCCATTAAATTTTCGCAGATTAAAGTTGCTGGAAAGTATGGAGCCGGAAGTGAGTTCCACAAGCGAGAAGTGCAAGAAAGAAAGGGAATATGTGACAAAAGAAGATAGAAAGGTATAAAAGATAAACAATGTGGAATGAAAAAAACAGAAGAAGAAAAAAAAAGAAAGAAGATAAGATATTCAGGGGAGATTTTGTAATGAAGAACAAAAGAAAGAAAGTGAAAAGAGAAAGAAAGAAAGAAAGAAAGAAAGAAAGAACGGAAGAAAGAAAGAAAGAAAGTGAGAGAAAGAGAAAGGCGATATGTGACACAGGGAAGAGGAAAGCCTAAAAGAAGAACAATGAATCATGCAAAACAGTAAAAGAAAGAAAGAAAGAAAGAAGCAGTCAGAGAGAAAAAAAGGAAAGGGTGGAGTGCAATGAACGAAACGTCAAAGGATTATCAAGAAAAAGAAACAAAGAAATGAACAAAGAAGCATTCATAGACAGAAAGAGAGACGGAAACGAAGGAAAATATAAATCAGGTGCGTGATAAATGAATATAGAATGAAAGAAAGAAAGTTGTGTGATACATGAATATAGAAAAGGAGATGAAGAGAGAAAAAATTAAACAGAAAGAAAGAAAGAAAGAACGAAAGAAAGAAAGAAGCAGTCAGAAAAAAAAGAAAGGATGGTGTGTAATAAACGAAAAGTGAAAGGAATATCAAGAAACAAAGAAATTAATAAAGAAGAATTCATAAACAGAAAGAAAGATGGAAAGAAAGAAAAATGTAAATCAGGTGCGTGAGAAATGAATATAGAAAAGGAGACCGAGAAAGAAAGAAAGAAAGAAAGAAAGGAAGAAAGAAAGAAAGGAAGAAAGAAAGAAAGGAAGAAAGGAAGAAAGAAAGAAAGAAAGAAAGGAAGAAAGAAAGAAAGAAAGAAAGAAAGGAAGAAAGAAAGACCGGTGTGTGATAGAAAAAATAAATAATGAAAAAGTTCAAGAAAGTATCATTCAAAGAAAGAAAGAAAGAAGAAAGACAAATTTGTGATAAATTAATAGAAAAAGAACGATGACTGAAGAAAAAAAAAAGCATATGAAGAAAAAGAACAAAAAGAAAAAAAAAGTTTCTTAACTGTTAGCATAGACTAAACTGCTACATCAATCCAAATAAACTGTAAAATGATGAGATCTCATCACCGGTCTTGTATTGCTCTTAAAATCACTAAGTCTAGGCACCATAGCAAACAGCTCATCCGAACAATTATCATGAAATTTCTCATAGAAAAGGCACTGAGAGGCGACCTTATGGCGAGGGACAAGTAACTGGAGCCAAGTAGCAAGATCAACACCAATAATATTGCTGATTCTTCTTTGGATCTTATCAAGGAGCTCAGGTAAATAGCAGGAACACCGGACCATATATGGCAGAATATTAAAAACACCGTTTTAAATTAAAACATGATAGATTCCGGAGAGAAAAATTGTCTCGCACCACACAGTGAACCGAATTTCTTAGCAGTTGATATATCAGTGGATTCAATATAGTCTTTCCACCTCATGTCAGCTGAGAGTTAAAAAAGAAGGCACGATGAGAATCATTTTAAAAGGATATCTTCAGCCATGCTATTATTGGAAGGCAGCGAGGGTTGATCAGATGATTTATGACACTAAGTTTTGTTTTCGAAAAATAAAATTAAAACTTCTTTGACACTATTTGTCTATCTAGAAAGAAAGAAGAAAAAAGAGAAAAGAATAAGAATTAAATTTAATTTGATAAAAGCCATCACGAACAGGACACTGGCGATGTTATTTTTTTAACAAAGAAAAGTGGTAAAAATTTTTATAAAATTGTCGAGAAAGAATGAAATACTGGATTTAATCTGATTTATGTTACAGGGCGGAGAATAAAAATATAAGAAAATCTGCCCATGGCAATGGTGAAAATTCCAGGTTGGTCAAATGACCTGACTAAACGATTAAGCCATCTAATTATCTGCGGAAGCGTCGTTTGGAAAAAGCATCTGTTTATTGTGGGACTGGCTATGATAGCGAAACTATTTTATCGGAACAGTTAATTAGCACAGAATGAAAATACGTCTAATTGACCACCCACTTGTTTGGCGAAGGTCCCGGGTGATAAATTCCAAGTGACATTTGGCTAAGATAAGAGACTAAGGGTTCGTTGTCGGGCAGAAGGAAAGAAAAGAGAAAGAAAAAAAAAAAAAAAAAAAAAAAAGGAAGATAATTTTTTTCTTTGAGCAAGATTTTTTAAACCGAGGTTAGTCTGGCCACACCCACGCTGCTGAGCGCCCATTGGCTGAATGGTGGCGTGAGCGTTAGGCGGAAGGTAATCATGTGAAGAAGGAGGGAGGCCTGTTGCGCCCCATTGAAGGGATAGGTGTGAGATGCCACTGTGAGAGAGAGGGAAACCTGTTGACACCCTCTGAGGGTATGGTGAGATACCAATATGAGAACAGAAGAAGGTGGGAGGACGAAAAGACTTCCAAAAATGGAAAATAATAAAATTTTCCTGACCGAAAACAAAGAAGTGGATTGTGGATTTAGAATTATCAAGGAACCTCAAACCCCAACAAGCCCACCCCGGTTTTGGTCGGCGTCCATATAAGCAGAGTCGCAGCGAGTGAAGTTCAGTTGAGTTGAAGTTCCAGTTCGCAGTTGAGTTCCAGCAGTTGAGTTGCAGTTGAAGTTGAGTTGCTCTGAAGACCTGCCTCGCAGATAGCTGATTGAAAGATGAACGCAATCACGAACTCATCTTCTAACCAAGAACAATTTATTTTTGAAGAACGACTTAGACCCACACCACCAAAACAAGTTTTACGAATATCGCCTGAACATACACCAAGAACCAGTTTCTTAAAGAAAAAACAACTTAAGATGTTAAAACTCGCCTAACAAACACAAAGTGTCACGAATCCATATAGCGGTTTGGGAGAAAGACGCAGTCCTGTATTCAGCAACCAGATATAAAATATTGTTATTTTTTTTAACACATTTGAACTTTTCGAGTTATTATTTTATTTTTTTTTACATATACTTGTGCGATATCACCCTTGTTCGAACTCGACTTGCATTACGGCCCGGCGACTGATTGATTTCGTCTACCTAAGATCAAATCACAACGTGGGTAGGTTAGACTGGAAATCAAAACAGTTACTTCGGTAACCAGACGTTGGAGGCGAGCTGGGAACGACAAGGCTGATACCTAATCTAACCAGATTCCCATCCGAATCAGCAAAAGGTTAGAACGTCACATTTGGTGCCGCGACCAATACCAAGTCACATTGGTCGTCACAGGACAGGATAGACACGATTGACGCAGACAGGCGGCTGAGGGACGTCACACGGGTTGACGTCACAATTTTATGCAATTTTTTCAATTGATTTTTGTATAAAAAATTTAAATAATATAAATTTTAAAACGGAAAATCCTGATGAATATGACGATTAAATAAACATTTTCATAAAATATTATGTTTATCGTGTTTATTGTGTTTTTTAAATATTATTAAATATACATCTTAAAAATGAAATTAATGTTAGATATCATTTAATTTGAAACATATGAGTGGTAGCATCTTTTAGGATCCTAGTTAGGCAAATATATTTTATTAATATAATTTATAATGAATTATATAGTAACATTTTTAGAAAAATTATTTCATCAATAAGGAATGTTTTTTTAAATTGAAAAAATCAATTTCGAAATTTTTTTTAAGAGTTTTAAAGCAGTTTATAATAAAAATAAATTTAAAATTGAAAGATATAAAAATCAAGCAGGCGTTGCCATGTCTTGATTCAAAAATTTAAAACTCATACAACAATCGCTATCACTTGACTTAAAAATATTTTTGCCCTTCCTTGCCTTTAAAGGAGAAAATACTTTGATTTTCCGTGCTGATGTTTTACATGCCTTACTTCTTGCCTATCTCACACTGCAAATTTTTTCTAAGCTCTATACTAAACATTAAATCTGTTACGAAAAAGAACTAAACAAAATGAACACAAAACGATCAGCTTTAAAAAGGACTCGTAACTGGAAAAACAGAATGAAAAAGAATGTTAACAACAAAATTTTTTTTCACACCCAACCCAGTTCTGCGGAATCAGAATCAACGTTGAGTTTAATAAAAGCGAATGAGCCAATTGGAGTAAAGTGCCATGCAGATTTAAATTTTTCCCACTTGTGATGAATGCAGCTATCGATTTTTTTTGCATCAATTAGCATACTAGTTAACATTCATGTCAGTCAGCTGTTGGCTCTCACGCTGTAAAATATAATCTTCCTGCCTATTCTTGGCAGCCAGTTTCTATTTTTTCTCACTCTGGCCAGTAAAAAATTCAAAATACATGAAGTATTGCCATAGAAGCATAAAAAAATTGATTATTTACATCGATGGGGTTAAAATGCAAAGACAAAGTCATGTTTAATTAGTTACTTGGAGCATCAATAATAATTTTGGTGCAAATCCGTCAAAAATTGGGCTTAATTTATTTCTATGTATAAACATTTGTACAAAAACAGAAATCAATGCAAAATAACAGAGATATATATAATATATATTAATATATATATATAAATTTTTCAATTGCATGCATGCAAATATGCCTTTTATATATAGAGATAATTTTCAAGACATTTTCATAAAAAAAAGAAACTATAAATATATTTTATAGAAAGGTAATTTTTTAAATTTTTTTTATTAAAATCATTTCAATGTTATTTTATCAGTCATATAAATTTTTGTGAAATTTTTCCAATTTTTTTTGCAGTAAATCCTTTTTTTTTTTAAATTTTAAAATATTCTCCAATGTATTTTATTTAAATAATGTTTCATTAGTTAATTTTTTTCAAATATTTTATTTGAAAATAAAAAAAAAGCATTTTTTTAGTAAAATTTTTCCAATGCATTTTTATCAGTAAATAATTTTTCGTTATAAAATAATTTCCAATGTATTTTATTTGAAAATAAATTTTCAAGGCTTTTTCATAGTAAAATCCTTTCCAATGCATTTTATCAGTAAGTAATTTTTTTCATAATCAATTTTTCATTTGATGAATGTTTTTTTCCTTTAAAATACTCATTTATTTTTAGCAAATTTTCCAACATATTTCTCTATTTTATTATTATTCATTTTTTGTAAAGATAATGAAATAATAATAAATTAGTTTTTCAATGGACGTGTTAAGTTATTTGTTTATAATTTATTTATCATGTTATTAAAAATAATTTTTTCATTGTATTTTGTGATTAACTTTCTTTTTTCAGGGTTTACATTAATTCTGTCTGTTTGCTTTCTATAGAAAATCTGATTGGTATTTCTATTTTTTTTTAAAATTTTTTTTTTATTTTTTATTTTTTCATATATATATATTTATTATATATTTTTTTGAAATATATATTAAATTAAAACAAATTAAAATTTCTTTTTTTTCTTTCTTTAATTTTAACTTATTTCTATATTCATTTTTATGTCCTATATGATTTACATTTTCTTAATTTTATTTCTTTTTTTTTGTTTATGAATTTTTTTTGTTCATTTCTCAATTTTTTTTCTTGATATTCCTTTCAATTTTCGTTTTTAATTTTCATTTTTTTTTTTTTTCTTTGACTGCTTTTTCATTTTCTTTTTTCTTTTTTTTAAATAAATTTTTTATTTTTTTCTTCTTTGAAAAAAAATAACATCCTTTTTGAATAACATTCCTAGTCAACAGGATGCCAAATCAAAAATGGATTTCAGTTATTTATCTCCTGTTAATTATATTCTCAAGTTCTCCACTGTTTTAACCATTTATTGAACTAGTACATTTATTTTAAATAATTTTTTTTTTCTCAATCTCCTTTTGAAATAGCCATGCAGCACAAATTATTCATTTGAAATTTTTAAATTTTTTTTTTTTTCTTTTTTCTTTATTCATTTATCACGCACCTGATTTACAAATTTAAATAGGATTTTCCGTCTTCTTTCTTTCTATCAATGCTAATTTTTTTAAATTTTTCGTTTATTGCATTTTTTCCACCTTTTTTTTTTTTCTTCTGATTGCTGAATTTTTTCTTTCTTTCTTTCTTTCTTTAAAACTTTTTTTTTTTTTCTTTTTTTTCTTTTCTGGATTGAAATTATCTTTAAAAACAAATCATTTCTTTCTTTCTTTTTTCTTTCTTTCTCATTTTCTTTCTATTCGTAATTATTTTTATTTATTTCTTTCTTTTTCTCGTTTTTTTTTTCCTTTTCGTTTATTACAATATTTAAATAAATTTTTTTCAATTCCTGACAGAAAATTTATTTCTTTTTTCTTTCTTTCTTTCTTTCTTTCTTATTTTATTTTTTTTTTTCTTCTCGATATTTCCTCCTTCATTTTTTTTTTCTTTTCTTTTCTCATTAAAAAAATTTTTCCTACCTTTTATTTCTTTTTTTTTTTTTTTTTGATTTTCTCTTTCTATTTCTATTATTTTTTAAATTTTTTTTTATTCTTGAGACTATATTTCTTTATAAAATTTCGTGGGGAACAAGGCCCTCAACAAGAATTCCCTGCTTATTGTCAATCCCTTAAAATGTTTAGATCATTGAGAAAGAAAAAAACTATTTGTATTTATATTAAAATGGCCGCATTATTCATCTATTACTCAAATAAACACATCAATACATTCTTAATAAATGCCAACGATAATTTTTACAAATAATAATGATTGACTGCTAAATGTGTGTAATGCTTTTTTTAATTTTATTTTTTTTTCGCAATCGACGATCATTATATATGTATTTCTTTTTATAATTATTTTCAAGAAGAGTAATCGTACTAATTGCATTGCCGAAGTTTCTGTCGTTTATTGAAATTAATAAATTTGATCACCCAATTGAAAAATCATTCGAAAAAATCTGGAACTTTTTTCCTTTTTTTTTCAAAAATTTTCATTAATTAATCTACATCAGAGGGTTTTGTTATTTGCCATTAATTTTTATGTATTTCCTTAAATTTTCTTACAAATAGACTTCAAAGTTCTTTTTTCCTAAACTTTGAAATGAAACCTTATTTTTTTTTTTTATTTGTATCCGGCGTCTTCTTTTATTTCATGCATCGTTTCGTTTGGCTTTTATCATTGTTACCATTTTTCCATCTTTTATTCCATCTTTCTTTTTAAAGATTTTAGTTTGTTTTTTCGTTCTTCCTATCATTCTTTGGTTGAAAAAAAATTTTTTTTTTTTTAATTATCGGAATTTTTTCTTTTCTTTTTTTCTTTTCTTTCTTTTCTTTTCTTCAATTTTTTTTTCCTGATCTTTTTTTTTTTTCGTTTATTTTTTTTTTTTCTTTTCTTTCATTCTTTTTCTTTGTCTTATTTATTTCTCAAGTTTACATTTATCTGATCTTTTTTTCATTCTTTTGCTTTGTTTCTTTTGTTTGTTTGTTTCTTTTTTATTTTTTATTGTCTTTCCTGAATTTTGTTTTTCGTTTATTGGTTTTTGTTCTTTCTTTCTTTCTTTCTTTCTTTCTTTCTTTCTTTCTTTCTTTTAGTTTATTTCCTTATTTTGCTCTTTTCTTTCGTCTCGATCTCACTTCCTTTTTTCTTTCTTCTTTTTTTTTCTACATTTTTTGCCATGTTCCTTATTCTACCTTCTATTTACTGTCGCGATATATATTCATTCTCTTCATCTTTTTCTCTCTTTCTTCCTTTTATTTTTCTTTCTTTCTTTCTTTCTCTCTTTCTTTATTTCTTTCTAGGTCCAATTTTTCTTTCTTTTTCTCTCTACTTTTATATCATTTCATTTTCTTTCTTTCTTTCTTTCTCTCTTTCTTTCTTTCTTTCTTTCTTTCTTTCTTTCTTTCTTTCTCTTAACCTTTCTTTCGTTTTGTTTCGTTTTGTTTTTCTCTCTTTGATTTCGCTAATTTCTCTTTTTTATGTTATGTCTTTTTATGTCTCATCTTATTTTTCTTACTGTTCTTATCTTGTTTATGTCTTTTATTCAATTCTTATATATATATATATATATATATATATATATATATATATTCTCCTTCTTTTCTCTTTCTTTCCATCGTTCGTTTACTTCATCTAGTCTACTCTTTTTCCTGTCCTATTACACACTTCTGTTTTGACTCCTTTAATTTACCTCTTCATTTTATCTCTCGTTTATTCCAAATCCTTCATTCAGCATATTTATATACATATATGCCATTTCTTTTATCTTTCTTACACAGGGAATTTCAAAACTGGTTATTTTGAATTCTTCGCATGGCCTGTTCGATAAGCATGATAGCCAAGCACATCTAGTCTCCTGGAAATTATGCGGCTATTCACATTGCTTTTGTCTCCGGCAATAGAAAATGAAAATGTTTATCCTTTTTATTGTCGGTGAGGTAGAAAATATTTGAAATTAATAAAATAATTTAAATCGGTTTTCCGAAACTTAAAAAAATGCTAAAATAGAACTCTAAAAATTTTTAACATTCTTCTTCTTCTTCTTCTTCTTCTTCTTCTTCTGTGGCTGCTGCTGTTTTTCTCCTTCTTCTTCTTCTTCTGTTGCTGCTGCTGTTTTTTTCCTTCTTCTTCTTCTTCTGTTGCTTTTTTCTTTTCTTCTTCTTCTTCTTCTGTTGCTGCTGCTGTTTTTCTTCTTCTTCTTCTTCTTCTTCTGTTGCTGCTGCTGTTTTTTCTTCTTCTTCTTCTGTTGCTGCTGCTGTTTTTTCTTCTTCTTCTTCTTCTTCTTCTTCTGTTGCTGCTGCTGTTTTTCTTCTTCTTCTTCTTCTTCTTAAATTTGCCATTTCCCTTCATGACGTTGGTGATCATGGTTCGCTACAATTTCCTATCCTTGGTATAGGATAGATTTTTCTTGCTTTTTTCTCCATTTTTCTATCACTTCATTTTCTTTCTTTCTTTCTTTCTTTCTTTCTTTCTTTCTTTCTTTCTTTTCTTTTCTTTTTTTTTTTTAAGAAATTTTGTATTTTTTCTCTCTTGTTCCGCCATTCATTTACTCAAGCTCACAAAGTATCTGTCTATATTTCTGAGGTGAGGTATTATGTACACTGTTTTCATTATTCGGACCATTGTCCTCATCTTTGTTGCCATATTTATCACCCTTCAGTATCTATCTATATTTCTGAGATGAGGTATTTTGTACACTGTTTACATTATTCGGACTATTGTCCTCATCTTTGTTGCCATATTTATCACCCTTCAGTATCTGTCTATATTTCTGAGATGAGATATTATGTACACTGTTTACATTATTCGGACTATTGTCCTCATCTTTGTCGCCATATTTATCACCCTTCAGTATCTATCTATATTTCTGAGATGAGGTATTTTGTACACTGTTTATATTATTTGGACTATTGTCCTTATCTTTGTCGCCATATTTATCACCCTTCAGTATCTGTTTATATTTCTGAGATGAGGTATTATGTACAATGTTTACATTATTCGGACTATTGTCCTCACCTTTGTCGCCATATTTATCATCCTTCAGTATCTGTATATATTTCCTAGATGAGGTATTATGTACAATGTTTACATTAGTCGGACTATTGTCCTCACCTTTGTCGCCATATTTATCACCATTCTGTATCTGCCTATATTTCTGAGATGAGGTATTATGTACACTGTTTACATTAGTCGGACTATTGTCCTCACCTTTGTCGCCATATTTATCACCATTCTGTATCTGCCTATATTTCTGAGATGAGGTATTTTGTACACTGTTTACATTATTCGAACTATAGTCCCCATCTTTCTCGCCATAATTATCACCCTCAGTATCTATCTATATTTCAGAGATGCGGTATTATGTACAATGTTTACATTATTCGGACTATTGTCCTCACCTTTGTCGCCATATTTATCACCCTTCAGTATCTGTCTATATTTCTGAGATGAGGTATTATATACACTGTTTACATTATTCGGACTATTGTCCCCATCTTTGTCGCCATATTTATCACCCTTCAATATCTGTCTATATTTCTGAGATGAGGTATTATGTACACTGTTTACATTATTCGGACTGTTGTCCTCATCTTTGTCGCCATATTTATCACCATTCAGTATCTGTCTATATTTCTGAGATGAGATATTATGTACAATGTTTACATTATTCGGACTATTGTTCTCATCTTTGTCGCCATATTTATCACCCTCCAGTATCTGTCTATATTTCAGAGATGAGGTATTATGTACACTGTTTACATTATTCGGACTATTGTTCTCATCTTTGTCGCCATATTTATCACCCTCCAGTATCTGTCTATATTTCAGAGATGAGGTATTATGTACACTGTTTACATTATTCAGACTACTGTCCTCATGTTTATTGCCATATTTATCACCCTTCAGTATCTGTCTATATTTCTGAGATGAGATATTATGTACACTGTTTTCATTATTCGGACTATTGTCCTCACGTTTGTCGCCATATTTATCACCCTTCAGTATCTGTCTATATTTCTGAGATGAGGTATTATGTACACTATTTACATTATTCGGACTATTGTCCTCACCTTTGTCGCCATATTTATCTCCCTTCAGTATGTGTGTATATTTCTGAGATGAGGTATTATATACACTGTTTACATTATTCGGACTATTGTCCTCATCTTTGTCGCCATATTTATCACCCTTCAGTATCTTTCTATATTTCTGAGATGAGGTATTATGTACACTGTTTACATTATTCGGACTATTGTCCTCATCTTTGTCGCCATATTTATTACAACGTTTCGGCCTTCTTCAGCTGGTTGTAATGTCGAACTGAACCCTTTATTTCGCTCACTGATGTAGACTGTTCTAGTTCCACGTGCCATGTTTAATGGATGTTAGTTATCACTTATCTCCTGTTAATCCCCCTCTCCAAGTTCTTTACTGTCTTAACCTGGTATTGTACTCACACTCTTTGGGTCATGTCAATTGATCTAACTAAAGCCTTTATCTACTCTGCCATGTGTTGTAATAAATATGGCGACAGAGATGAGGACAATAGTCCGAATAATGTAAATAATCTCACTAAGTATATTATGCATTGTTTCCCTCTGTCCCTCTTTCCTTCAATCTGACCTGTGAGTATCAGTCTTTTATGCAATTTTTCTTCATTATTTACCTTATAAATTTTAAAATGTTCCTTCCTGATGTTAAGTATAAGTGTCATTTTCGCTTTCATTTCCCGTAAACTGTTGTTGCCTACATCTTCGGTTCATGGTATTCTCAGCATCCTTCTGTAGAACTACATTTCTGTTGCTTCAACTCTCTTCATCTGTGAGAAGACTGTCCCGCATTCACTGCCATATAAAATGACTGATATTACATGACAGTTCAGTACTCTTTTCTTTCTTTATAATCATATTTTTTTGTTTCTTTATACTTTAATTAGCTTTTGGAAGCCATCTTTAGCTTTCGATGTCGCACTTTTCTTTTACTAGAAACCATGATTTCTGTCTTCTTACAATTGATAGTCTTTTTTCTCGTTTTCTTTTTTAATCTTTTGAATTTTCATTTCTCTGTCTTTTCTGCTATCAACACTATGTCATCTGCATATCTTATATTCATAACATTTTGGCTGCCATGTTATCATGGTAAGACTTCTAATTCTCTCAAATCCACCTCACTGTATAGGTTGAATAAGTCCAGTGAGACGACACATCCTTACACGCATTCCTATTTTTGTATATTTATTGATTTTTTTTTTCTGTTCGGATGCAGGTGGTTTTCTGCCAGTACGGGTTCTGGATTATTTTAATATCCTTCCCAAATATTTCAAGGTTACTTAGCAGTTCCAACATTTCTTTGTGATTCACTTTATCAAACGTCTTTGTATAATCCATAAAACACAGGTGCACATCCTTCTGCATTTGTATTGTTCTTTTTGGTATCATTCTGAGCCTAAATATTACATTCCTTGTTCCAGTGATTTTAATGAACCCGCACAGTTCCTGTCCTATTTTCAGTCTGTTCATCTGTTTAAATTGGAATTAGATTGTTATGGTTAATTTAATTCTATTTAAATAATATTAATTTAAAAAATACATTATTAAATATTACTTGCTTGTTTTTGGCTAGACTTTGAATTATGTCATTTTATGTTCTCCATAAGCCTTGATAAAGCAATTGATGTTTAGTCCTTTCTTCTGACTTTCCTTTGCTAACTTCTGTAGGCGCTCTTTATGTATTTGCTATCAACACTGTATCATCTGCATATCTTATGTTAAGATTGTGTTCACCAATATTAAATCCTTGTACGACGTTCAATTCTCTCAGAGTTGCCTCACTGTATCGGCTGAATAAGTCCAGTGAGAAGTTGTTTCCTTGTCTTACACTCTTTTCTATTTTGTATATTTATTAGTATGTTTTTGATTTTCTTCCATTACAGGTTCTGGATTATTTTAATATCCTTCCCAAATATTTCAACGTTACTTAGCAGTTCCAATAATTCTTTGTTGATGTTCTTTATCAAATGTCTTTGCATAATCTATAAAACACTGATACACATCCTTCTGCATTTGTATTGCTCTTTCTGGTGTCATTCTGAGCATAAATATTGCATTTCTTGTTCCAGTGATTTTAACGAATCAGCTCAGTTCCGGTCCTATTTTCAGTCTGTTCATCTGTTTAAACTGGGATTAGATTTTTGTGGTTAATTTAATTAAGATTGTGTCCAAATAAGTCCAGTGAGAAGTTGTTTCCTTGTCTTACAGTCTTTTCTATTTTTTTATATTTACTGATTTCATTCTGTATCAGTATGCAATTGGTTTTCTGATATTACCGGTTTTGGATTATTCTAATATCCTTCGGCATTGTCAATACTACTTATAACTAATACTTATGTTGATTGTCTGATGGCGTTCCCATTCGTTTGCAGTTAGCTTTTTAGGGAGTACTAATGCATCTACCCAGGTCTTTCGCTATATCGCAACTGACATATATTTCTGTCTATATCTCTGTGATGTGATTGAATCACCTGAGTCGACCAAGCATAGAAATGAATACAATAAAGGAACCAGTAATAAGGAGTGATAGAGAAAAGCAATGAATAATAGCAAAAATTGCAATATAAGCTAAGGTAAAAAAATTTTAATAATGACAGAAAAAATTGCAATATGATCACTAGTAAAAATGTTGGATGAGATATTAGGTTTATAAGTCCCCAAAATTTATACATATGGACCAGTAGGTAAAGATGTTGGTTAGAACCAGTGATTAGACCCACAGAGTTATGAGTTCAATACCAGGCCACAGCAGTGGTGAACCAGAAACTACATCAGAACTACAACAATCTAAACCGGTGGACGAAATAAAAGATTCGGTTCGAAATTCCAATCACCTGACGAAGACCGGAGCGTACAACGGCCGAAACGTTATAAATATGGCAATGAAGATGGGGATAAGACTTGTAGTAATGTAAATAATGCAACTGATACATATTTTATTTATTATGTCTGTAATGCTGACAACGCTAAAATTATCGAAAGCAGGCAACTTCTCTATTAGAATTCCGTCTTGTACTGTTGTTTTGTTTCTGTTCAGTTTAACCAGTAGCGTTTTTTGATATTTCTGGATCTGCGATATTTATGTCTATCTCTAATGTCCATTTTTGTTGTGCAAAGGTTCCGCTTGGGAATATCAGGTGCTGTCAGCTTAAATTTACGGGTGGAGCAATGGATAATGGCTCGGAATTGCTAATCGGAGAGCTGAGTTCCAATTCTAGTTGGGTTCGTTATATTCAAATATGGGCGAATGTCCTTCGGAAAAGTTAGGAATCCAAATCTTCTACCCCTAGCTATGGGTTTATGAGTAAGAATTGTGACCACAAAGTGAGCGTTCAGTTTATATATTGATTGTAATATAGAATTGATCCCCCATTTTATATCCAAATTTCTTTTTTTTTATTAAATTCACTAAACCAGGATTCTCTCTCTCCCCCTCTCTCTCTCTCTCACACACACACACGCACACACACACAAAATTTTCCAATCAAAAACTATTTTCTGGCTTTAATTAACCTGCAAAGTAAGCCGTAAAAAACAAATCGATCTATTAATGAAAAACGAATAGATCTATCACTGAAATACTGAATAGCTACGCAGGCATGTCTTTTAGATTTATTTACATTCTCTGGAATATAAATGCATAGAAACTATTGTGTCCACAAAGTGGGGGCTCATTTTACATATTGATTGTAATATAGAATTGATCCCTCACTTTATGTCCACAAAATTATTGATTATGAAATTCAGATTAAGTATGAATCCAATTTCTTCTCCTCCCACCTTATTAAGACTTCTATTGCTACACCATGATTATCTGAAAAATCAATTCTTACAATCTAAAAATATTTTCTGGCTTTAAATAACCTACAAGGGATTGTTAATGTGCAAAAAACAAAACAAAACAAAACAACAAAAAAAACAAAAACAAAAAACAAAAAGCAAAAAACGAATCGATCAAGTAGTCAAATGAGCTGTCACTTTTACTGCCGATAACGTATCCTCATTAGAGTTAATTGTTAGTTTTCGGAATCAGAAAGCCAGCTAAATAAAGCATCACATTGTGGCAAAAGTACTTTAAGTATTTTAATGTTTGGGAATAATTTAAATGTCCCTCTGTAATTTTTTTGGCTATGGTCTATGTGCGTAACGACCCGTAATCACCTCTGACTAAAACTTTTTGTCCTTTGTTATGTCGAGGAGAAAAAAAAAATGTTATTGATACAATAGAGTTTTTTTTTAATAAACCTTTATCACTCTGTAGATGACTATTTTCGCCAAGCAAAATGTTAGTCCAGCCGATGTAACTTGAATTTGAATTACTTGGTTGTTTAGTCATATCCTTCTATGGCAACACCAAAAAATTAAGAGCCAGACAAATTCAAATATATAGAACTAGTATATAAAACACCATATTTTAAGGGGATTCTATATACAGTAAAAGAGGAAGTAATATTCATAGATGATAGTTCGTCCCCCACAAGAGCTCGGAGACGCTTTTGGACACTATCAAGGCCGGTGAGTGATGTATGGGCAGCTCTCGTCCAAATATCACAGTTTTGTGGGTGGCGTAAGGGCTATCGAAGAGGAAAGTGGGATCCGCAATCCGAGTTCAAATTCCGGGCCCGTCTGTTACGTTCACTTTCGTACAAATACGTTTGAGAAAAGCACGAATTAATGTCCTCTCCTTTTAGGTAGGGTTAAGTAGAAGGGTGGGGGGCTGAAATGTCTAATCTTGGGTGGAAACCGACGTAAGAGAAGAAAAACACTTCTCTCCGAAATGTGTAAACCCCTAGACCATCTTTCACAAGAATTCATGGCAATTTCCAGATAAAGTAAAGGAAGCTGTGACGAGCTATCATTGCCTCTGTACTGAACAGACATGGCATTAAATAAAATTCCAATGGCTTTTGCGTCAGAACGACATCGTTACATTATTTCAAATTCCTCTCTTCTGCCACAGGATAATATTTGGTGCCTGATGTGGCTTTCATATCAGAAAAAAATATAATGACACTATTAGATGCATAATAAGTAAGGAGGGCTTGGAAAAATGGAGACTCACGGGATATATTGTAGGTAAAAGCGACCCATCTAGCTGACGAGCTTATGTAAAAGAATGGTAGAACGGGATAGTGGAGTGATGGCAAAAAGACATTACGAAGAACCCTAAAGGATGGTAAATTGTGGAGAGCTAGTTATCGCTCATGTCCTGAAGGGCCACGGCCTAAAGAAGAAGAAGAAGAAGAAGAAGAAAAGCAGAGCAGCACATTGATAACCGCTCCACCAATAAAATGAAGGGGTATAAAACTTTTCCTATCCTTTGTTACTATCCTATCTCTCATAGATACTATGTCTTCGGCGGAGATACTCCTCGAGGAAGACGACTTCTTAATTTCATCAAACCACGTGGAGTACGTGCATGCACACACACACACGCATACACACACACACACAAACACACACACACACTTTTAAGCAATATTTTTCCTTATAAAAATAGATATTTATTTATTTTGAAAGAACGTAACCTCTTGCCATTACAATCCTTAAAAGCCCACAAAACACTATATGTATGAGATTATTAAATATAAAAACAACTTTTTTCATAGCTATTTTCGTAATAATTGTAAATAACAGAAAAAAAACTTATGTAAACTGTTCTAGTCCAACGTGCCATGTTTAATGGATATCAGTTATCTCCTGTTAATTTCCCTCTCCAAGTTCTCCACTACCTTAACCGGGTATTGAACACACACTCGTTAGGACCTGTCACTGGATCTAACCAACGCCTTTATCCACTGTGCCATGTGTCCTTGAGGAATTAACGGGAGATAACTGATAACTGACATCCATTTAACATGGCACGTGGAACTAGAACGGTCTACCCCAGTGAGCGAAATAAAGGGTTCAGTTCGACATTCCAATCACCTGAAGAAGGCCGGAGCGTACAACGGCCGAAACGTTGTGATAAATATGGCGACAAAGATGAGGACAATAGTCCGAATAATGTAAATAGTGTACATAATACATCATCTCAGAAATATAGTCAGATAAAAATGTATATACGTTGGGTTGAAAAAACATTCATAACGTTTCTCAATATATGGCTTCTCAACACGTGATTTCGTCTGAAATTTATGACATATATGCATATTGTGAAAGGTGGCATTTTAACGCGTATTTCTAACTTGTCCATGTGTGAATTGTAAGTTTTAAATATTTTTATGTTAAAATGTCAATAGGCTGAAAATGAGGAACAGTTTCCACTTCTGAACCTTTTTTCAATTCTAGAAAGAAAAAAAATTAAAAAATAAATCGTTTCACAAACAGCAAAAGTGATGCCTGCCATTTATATGGGTGGTGCCATAGCTGAGAGAACTGTTTGTAAGTGGTACGCTAGATTCAGACGTTCAAATTTTCATCTGGAAGAACGATAACATTTCAGCAAATCTTCAGTCTTTGCTGATGATCAAATCAAAATACTGACTCAAAACAAGCCAGGGCACATGACACAGGACATTGCAGATATAAGTGAAAAGGTGGATTGTTTACAAGAATACAGAGCAAAAATGATCCACAAGAAAACTTCAAAAACCAGTTTGCATTGTGTATGTGGCAAAGTCCTGTATGCCAATTCCGTGAAATTCAGCAGTTTCATCCTGGCAAAATGTGGCTGAACATTGTAATCAAGCAGAAAATGTTCTCGTTGATTAAACAGTGCCAGTTGCCTTTTGCTCAATTGAACTGGCATTTCATCCAGTTGCTGGCTGTAAGCATCGGCTGTATTGCTCTGGTTAGATTGCAGAAATATGGACAACACCGAAGGCAAGATCACCAGACAGTCACTACAATCTTCTGCTGGTGAAATTTTATTTGATCATATATATCAAGTTTTTGATTTTATAAGGAAAAAAACACATGCCTGATGATGAATAGAAGACTATTCTTAAGTACTAGCATTTTAACATCAAATAAACTGAAAACTACAGACAACAAGTTTATCGACGAGGATCAAGCTCGCACTATGGATGAACAGCATTTTAATGCATATATTATGTTTTCTAGCGATGGATGTCGCCAATAATCGCATTAATACTTCTGATTGACTCTATGTGTGATTATTTCTTTGTATGTAAATCATATGCTGCCTAATGTTTTATGTTTATTAAAAACTATCGATCCGCAGTACATAAGAAAATTCCTATAAAAAAAACTACTACTAAGACATTACACTATATTATTGAACTATATACTTAGTTCATGACATAAAAACTGAATACACTTGTAAAAATAGAATACGTGGATTTAACACATCACAAGAAATATTTAAATAAAATTCTCACTTGAAATTTTGAAAAACTTAGCGTTGCGTCTTTGCACGTTCCGAGATCTTACACAACCGTCAATTATAGCAGATATTCAAAAAACATCTTTCGGTCGACATACAGATATATCGTCTCAAGTTTTTGATTTTATAAGGAAAAAAACACATACCTGATGATGAATAGAAGACTATTCGTAAGTACTAGCATTTTAACATCAAATAAACTGAAAACTACAGACAACAAGTTTATCGACGAGGATCAAGCTCGCACTATGATGAACAGGATTTTAATGCATATATTATGTTTTCTAGCGATGGATGTCGCCAATAATCGCATTAATACTTCTGATTGACTCTATGTGTGATTATTTCTTTGTATATATATATATATATATATATATATATATATATAGGGTGCGGCTGGTATCTGAGGACATACAAATTTAAGATTAATACTGCTTCCCACTCCTAATGCTTTTATTTTTCAGAAATCAAGAATGGCAAACCCTATGATAGCAAACGAAATGAAAAGGCATGCTGCGATTGTGGCATTAAAGGCTGATCCTAGCGATTTGGATATTGTACGTTTCCTCAAAGTTGCAAGATAATTTGTTCACAAGATGCAAATAGAGTTAGAAGACGCTGACAGTTCCCCCAGGGTCAGTATCAAAATGTAAAAGACATTCTGCGCGTTCTGATCAAGTGAGAACATCCAAATTTATTCAAGAGGTCAAGCAGACAATTGATGAAAACCAAGGTCAATCAATGAGGTCAGTTGCCAAAAAGCTGCATGGTCTGAAAAAAACCATCAGAAGAAGTGTTCCTGAAGACATTCGATACAAGTCCTACGTGATGAAGAGAAGTCAATTTATGTCTGAAAAAACAAAACAAAAAACAAAACAAAAAAACCGTTTAAACAGATCCAAAATGCTTTTAAACAAACTTAAAAATCCTTCAGAAGCTGGTGTGATTTGTTTTTTGTCAGATGAGAAAAATTTTGGTCAAGATCAAAAACTTAGCAGAAGAAATGACAGATGGTTTTGTTCTGATGCTTCTGAGGTGCCAAGAGTGATGAGCACAAAATGTCCTTCAAGTTTTATGGTATTGGGTGTTCTTAGCAATGAAGGGCATGTTATGCCACCACACTTTTTCCACAAGGCCTTATAGTAAATGCTGCTGCTTACATTGAGGTTATAGAAACAGTTGTCAAGCCTTAGATTGACAACATCTACAACGGCAGAACTTACATATTCCAGCAAGACTCAGCTCAACCCTACAAGGCTCTACGAACACAAGAATAGATGGCTGACGGTTTGTACGACAACATCACACCCAACACTTGGCCTTCCAACTTTCCAGATCTCAATCCGCTAGACTATGTGTGGAGCGTTGTTGAGAAGGAGGTTAATAAAAAGCCTCATAATACCAAAGACTCTCTTAAAGCTGCAATACTTCGAGTAATGTCTGACATAGATAAGGTCCTGTTAATCAGCGCTTGATGCCGATTTCGACCTCGTGTAGAGGCAGTTATTGATGCTAATGGTGGTTTTATTGAATAAAATTAAATAATAGCTGAATTTCATGTTTACTTAACTGTAATCAAATATAATTATATTCATTTGTTCATCAAGGTTTTTACTAATCTATAAAATCAGTCCTCAAATACCAACCGAATCCTGCATATATATTAGGGAGATCGGGAAATAATGTCTGATTTTAGAATCAAATTTTATTACTGAATTAATGTATTTAAACATTGTTAAAATCGCTCCAAATAGGAACGCTGAGCATCTATACATTTCTGCCATTTATGCCTTTAACATAAAACTCTAAAAGATTGGATGTTAAGAGTACAGATTTTGCATCTTCCTTGCAATGGAATGACTGAAAAAATTGTCAAGAGGCCTGAAAAATTGGTAGTCAGTAAGCGAGAGATCAGGTGTGGAAACGTCTCGTATCCCACGTCGGTGAGTTTCGGCAGTTTTATCTTGGCAAGATGTGGTTGAGCATTGTCATCAAGCAGAATCGGATCTCGTTGATTAAACATGGCCGGTCGCCTTTTGCTCAACTGAATTGGCATTTCATCCAGATGATGGCAGTAAGCATCGGCTGTATTACTCTGGTTAAATTGCAGAAAGATGTGATGGAGAACACCAAAGGCTTCTGCTGGTGAAATTTTATTTGATCATATATATATATATATATATATATATATATATATATATATATAGTCATCCACAGACAGACTGTTCCGCTGTATCACAGGCCTTCAGTGTGGCTAGATGTCCAATTGCTTCAAGCTGTGATCGAAACTCGACCGATTTGGCATCAGTTAGAGATTCTGTCCCTAAGCCATCGGCGCACGCCAGAGAGGAAGGCAAACATTAGCGTCTTTCCTATACGAAATACGCCAGTGGCTTAGAGAACTCAATTCGTAATTGAAGAGTAACGGATTCATAACAGCAGCAGCAACTGTTTTTATGAAATTTACCCTTTTCTCTAGAGAGCTCTATCGAAGGGCCTCCGAGAGCATATATATAGTCATCCACAGACAGACTGTTTCGCTGTATCGCAGCTCTTCAGTGTGGTTAGACGTCCGATTGTTTCAAGACATTCCTGAATTAATATATTTAAAAAAAATTTATATCAGTGAAAGTAGGAATGTTGAACATCTATACATTTCTGCCATCGACTTAAAAGGTTATTTATGCCTTTACCATAAAATTCTAAAAGATTAGCTATTTTCATTGCAATTGAATGTCTGGTTAGATTGAAGAACGATATAATGGATAATACTGATGGCGGACCACAAGACAGTTACCATAATCTGTTGGGACAATTTTGGTTTTGGAAAGTGTTTGGGTCCTTTGTCAGGACCAAACCGTTGAATCGATCGATTACATAAAGGATCTATTTCTCATCACAATTCATTATTCGATCAGAAACGGGTCATTCGAATTTCGCAGAGAAAATATTGAAAATTTCTTAAATTACTTCACCTTTACAATATTTGTGGGGTGGGCCAGTATTATAATGTTTTAAGTTAAATTCTCTATATTGGTATGATGATAAACTACATCCAGCTACAAGGTATCTGATCGAGAGATTGATGGTTTCGGGGTGCGTGGAACCACTTCTTTGTTCCCCAGATCCGCACTGACCCAGGATGGAAGCACCTATGAGGTTTCCATCTATGGGTAAATAATGAAGCACCAAAAAAAAAAAAAAAAAAAAAAAAAAAAAAGAACATTTTATAGTAAAAAAAATAGCAATACATTTTTAAGTAAAAAATTGCAATACCTATTTATAGTCAAATTAGTAATGCTACATATCTTAAGAAATATCACCCGCTATTCATTGTATCTGTAAAATTATAGTAAAAATACCAGCAATATATTTTTATGTAAAAAATAGCGACAATACCTTTTTTACAGCAGCATGACCAGCATTTTATATGTACTTGAAGGCATGCATTTGCTTTCAAAATATATTTAGTTGAAGACATAAAATTGTTCAAAATTTTTAGATGTGCCATTAAATAAACCATAGATTTATCTCTTAATCATGTTCATTATTGGCGTCCTTTTCGATTTCATTTTCTCTAAAATTTCGCCGTTGCTCACGTGCTAAACCCAAGGTATTCTCAGCATCCTTCTGTAGAACCACATTTATTTTGCGTCAAATCTCTTCGCCATCCGTGATGAGATTTTCCAGCATTCACTGACATGCGATTCTCGTAACAGTTTTTTTTTTTGTTTCTAACAAGATTTTCATGTTTCTTAATACTTTGCTTGGTCCTGGATATGACGATCAGTTCCATCCAGCGGCAAGAACACTGATCTCGAGATTAGAGGTTTTGAGGAGGGTGGAACCACCTCTTAATTGCTGTTTTCTTCAGGACCACCCTGACCAGGGGTGGTAGCACCTGTTAGGGTCCCAGGTATGGACAAATAGCGAATCCACAGGAAAAAAAAAAAACAATATGAAGGTATAAAAATAAATTTTTATATTAAAAATACCAGCAATACATTTTTATGTAAAATGCAGCAATTCCTTTTTACGGCAGCATGACCAGTAATACATTTTATCTGTACTTGAAGGCATACAACTGCGTTAAAAATATATTTAGTCGCAGCCATAAAATTGTTCAAATTATTTACATATCGGCATTGAGTGACCCATGGGTGTAGATATGTCGTTAAACAAAATCAACTCACTAACCAACGTGACAGAACACTTTCATGACATCAGTCCATATAATATACAGCAATTTCTTAAAGAAATCAAATTGTATTCTATAATATAACTTCAGCAAAACTACAATATAAAACACACATATCATCACTTCCTAGTAATTATATAAGACATATATATCTATAAAAGCTGAGTATCATCTACCATGTATTCAAATGTGAGAGCAGAATAACATATATCATAATTTTATTACTTCAAAGCTCCATAGAAAATTAAATTTCGGTATCAAATGACCCATGAGTAATCGACGTACCGTTATAAACAAACAAAGGAACCAACAAGTTAAATTCTGAAAGAGATTGATATAAAGTTAAGAAAGAGGTCTCATAAATCATTCAGAATAAGTAATATATTTTGACCGACTATTATAATAATATAATCGCACAAAATTTAAAGGTTTATTCTCAAATCGGACATTATTCCCTGAACCAATAAATATAAGGACCTCACAACAAAGATCACCTGGCATCTGAAGACAAACAACATTATCTGTTGCTATTTGGGGCTTTGGGTATGATATGAAAAAGAGTAGATAATTATGTGGAATAAATTCTTGGCAGTTCCAAAATAAAGCAATTGCGAAAAGTCTTGCAAAAAGTCTCACATCCTGCATAAATTTCTCTCCTTTTCTTTAACCACAATTACAATTTTTCTTCCTGAATTTTTAGCACCACATGTATTTGAAAATTCTAATGCAAAAAAAAAATGTTATCTCCTGATAAGGTTGAGACTTCGAGGCAATTCTTATTACAAAAATCCTTACTGCACAGGATCAGTGCTTGATAAAACGAAATTATCAAGCACACATACTATAATATATCGATTTTCCAACCGTAGCTTGGATGTGGCACAAGGCCGAAAGTAAGGAGCACCCAGTGAGGATTGAACTCAATACTCAGACGTAATTGTTCTTGCGAGACAAGCTTGCTAACCATTACACCACCTCTCGGTGCCTATATATAGTGATTTTCTAAGGCCGGCTTAGATGTGGCACAAGGCCGAAAGTGTGTGGCACCCAGCGAGGATTGAAATCACTACTCAGTCGTAATTGATCTAGCAAGACCAGCTTTACAACCATTACACCTCGTCAAGGTGCCCTAGTGATTTTCCAAGCTTAGCTCAGATGTGGCACAAAGCCGAAATTATCGGCCACCCAGTGTGGATCAAACTCACTACCCAGTCGTAATTGTTCTAGCGAGTCAAGCTTGCTAACCATTACACCACGTCAAGATGCCCCACACATACTAAAATCTCGTGTTACCCTAAAATTAAAGTTCTGTGATATTTACCCAGAAACAATCGATCTTCTTGTAACAGGTTGCAAGGTATTGGCACCCACTGAATATAAAACCCGGCATGACAGATTTGGTCAATATTTGCATTGGAAAATCTGTAACTTCCATGGGAAGGAAACTGAAAGAAAGTGGTATGAATACCACCTAGACCCGTTTAAGGAGATAGGACCTGTTACAATTTTATGGGACTACACAATACATAGAGACAGAACAATCAAACCTAACCACCCAGACATTGTTATTAGAGATCGCACACAAAAAGTGCCTCCCTGCAGACTGAAATATATCTTCGAAGATCTTCAAAAAGCTATCAAAATACAAGGACCTTGAAATCGAAATCTTCAAAAATGTAGCACATGGGAACATCAATAATTCCCGTTTTAATTGGAGCCCTTGGATTGGTTGGAAAAGATTCCAGTAGACTAATTGAAGGGATCCCTGGAAGCCCATGCTTTAAAGAAATACAAAAATTGTTCTCACGAGTACCTTCCACACCTTACGAAGGGCTTTGTCTATGTAATATTTTTCCAGTGGAAAATGTCATGATGTCATTTCTAACCTTAAATCCCTAGGCCGGAACCCGGAAAGAAATGAGTACAGATCAGAGATCAAAGGAAATAAAATAAAGATAATAATAATAATTAACTAGTTCATCCAATGGGACGCTACCATGTGTCATCATAGGGCTTTCTGCTGCGTATATATTAGTTAAGATTACCTGTGCCTTTTCTATAAATACATTCATTGTAATTGTTCTAATGATCTTTCCACTATGGTGCCTAGACTTTATGAATGTAAGCGCAGTACTAGATTGGCGGCTAGGTCTCATCAATTTACAATTGAAATGGCTAGATGTAACCGTAAGTTCTATGCTAACAGTTTCTTCTATCGTGCTTCTCACTTGTGGAAGTTTAAGCTTTAGTTGTGAAAAATTTAAATGCAATATCAATCTTTATCTTCATAATTATTATTTTATTGTCGAGTCACCTTGATAATAGTTTTTCTCGTAGTCTATAGAATTCAGTAGCTCCCCCTTGAGTCTTAGTGGCTTTATTACCTTGCTTGGTGTGAAATGATATATATAAAAAATTAAAGTGCTACTTTGTGTCCCCGAAGTTTTCTTTAAAATCGAAATAACTAGGTATCATCTATTCCCCTGTATGAGGAATATTTTGAATGATTCCGTTTTAGTTCAGTACAAAATCTATTCTGTTAGATTCTGCCAGTAACCTCATCGAGCATCTTGCTATCGATGTCTTCTCTGTAAATCTGGGGAGTCATCCGGCTACTAGGCCTTGCCAAAAGTCAACCAATAATAATAATAATAATAATAATAATAATAATAATTACCTAAACTAGTGACATTTGCTTCAAAAAAATATAGGCTTATAACCTGTATGTTTACCACATAAAAAATAATTATATTCACTGTACTGATTCACTCTATTTTCTTTTTACTCGATGAAAACAACATTCCTTCCTTGGAACAGAAAGGATGTCGAAAGGTTCATATGCCTGAAACGATCAACTATTGATAAATAAAATGATTTGGTAAATTTGAAGGAAAAAAGGTAGAGACCTCATTACAGTTTGAATAGATTATTGTAAAGGCTTTGATAGTGTGCCACACTCTTGGATATATGTCTTTGGAAAAGGCTCCTTGGTGACAGTAAATTTCCTAGAAAAACCACAATATACGTAAATCACATTAAAAGCACTGCCACTTCCAAGAATTATTCCAGAATATTTCCTGTCACCCCATATACAGTTTCGTTTGGTCTTAATCCCCACGTTTGCATGAACTAAAAAGTAATATTTTTTTTATTATTTTACAAACTAAACAACAAAATTATTCCAGATGAATAACATCAAATCGTTTGCCAATAAGTAGAAATGTGCCCTAAATATGGTGTTTGAGTGATGACATCAATATGGACTTTGGATTAGATAAATGTGTAAAAGTAGGAAGAATTACGGAAACACATTTAATAGATCTCGAATTTGAAGAATTCTCAAAACAGAATACCCGTCATAAACATTCAAGTCGTCTTTGTGGTGCAATACAGTTTCAACATCATTAATTGGACTATAACTGACATTAAGCAAATGGGTGCCAAAACGTGAAATGTTCATCCTAAGGTCGATATTAATCGTCTGCTTGTGTCCAGATCCGTAGGAGGCAGAGTATTCGTTCAAATGGAACTGTCTTACAAAACTACAATAATCGGTTTTCAAAGAAACCTTGAATCTACAAAAGACTGGATGGTGATCTGTGTAAAAGAACATGAAAGAAACTTTATTCCGTAATAGAGGAAGCCAACAAATTCAAAAGGGAATTTCAAGCAGATGAAGAAAAACAAGTAACCATAATACGCCGAGTGCAGCGACAAATAACCTAAAAAAGAAGGCAAAGCAAATGCAATAGACTAAATGCAGTAACGATGGAAATATAAAACTCCTCATGGTCAATACTTTGCCCGTGTCAAACAAGCTGATGTAGACAAACTCCATATCCATTAGGGATTGCGTAGTGCACAGAAGAAAGCCTTTCTACCTAGAAATTATCAAGCAAACATACTGAAAATTGTACTGACCCCAAATGCAGATTTAGTGTTGAATATTCAAAGATATTTGACCATATTCTAGATATTTAGAATGTAAAAATCACATAATTGTGGCACAAGGCCGAAAAGGGGAGGCGTTAAGGCTGATCCACACTTACTATCTTATACCTAGCTAATCCGATTCACGACCCATTCACTCATTACAATTTACCCATTCACCACAAGAACTCGTCCATCACCAATCAACCCTCCATGCACCATAATACCACATCCTCTCTAGGGGGGACCTACAAAACGCGCCCCATGACATAAAAAATTAATGATAGTAAAATATATATAAATTATGTGATGAAAAAATGAGAAGGGAGGGAGATGAACCCAGTAACAAACTGAAATATTAACATAAATTAAATTAAACATAACTGATGTTAGTAGGGCCCGTTTAACATTTAAAAGGGAGAGGCCGCTGTATTCTGCCCATGGGACAAAATCAAGAAGCTCTCTCAACTTCATATCAGTTTAATTAAGAATATAAAACTTGGCATGACAGGTTTGGCCAATGTGTGCACTGAAAATTCTGCAAGGAAACTGCAATAAATTGGTACGAACACCACCTAAATTTACTTACATATTTACAACTAATTTTGCATACATAGGACCTGTAACAATTTCAGGGAACTTTACAATCAGTACAGTCAACGCTAATCACGCGGATATAATAATCAAAGACTACAAAAACAGTGTATGCTTTCTTATTGGCATAGGAGTTAATGTAGATTAGGTAGCTTTCAAGATTTTCAAAGAACTATCAAAATACAAGGATATTGAAGTGAAAATCTCAAAAATGTGGCACCTGACGACATCAATAATTTCATTTGTGTTTTTGACCATGGTTGATTGGGAAAGGTTATGATAGACACATTGATCGTGGCAGTCCGTGACTTAAAGAAATATAAAAAAAAATGTTTTCTCAAGCTCAGCTTACACTTTACGAAGTGCTTTGTCAACGTAAAATGTTTGTGATCTTAAGTTCTTTTCTTTTTTTTACTGAAATTTGCAGTAGAAATGTCATGTAATGTCACCACTAGTGGATCCCAACCGTGGTTAAGCTAGTCTCTTTTCTTTTCCTTAATTAATGTGAATGACTGTTGTTCAGCGACCTCGGTTTGGTCTCCTTTTTGTTATGGTCCTTTTCAAGATTCCATATCTCCCCAGTTTATTTTTTTTTATCTTGATAGGACCAGCCTTTTACATTTTCCCAGTTCCAAATATCGAGTGAACTTTTTTTGTGGGTTGGACTGTACGTTACTAATATCGATTTAATTTCTTTTAAATGTGTTGTCTATTATTTCATTTGATTTAACGAGTTCACCAGCTGCTCTTTCATACCATTGTAAATGGTCCACATCACATCTCAAATGCTTATATATTTAAAAAAAAAAAAAAAGAAATACATATCCCGAAATATTTACCATCATGTGTGTATTATTAGGTCCTCTGTGAAAATGCGGTATTTTGGTGATGGAAGAGTTCTGGTGATTGGCTGTGATTCTAACTAGATAGGAGTAGGATAGTTAATGAGCACCATGCTCCTCTTGTGACGGACTTAGGCTAAAAGAATTTATTTTGTGGAATAAACATTTATACGAGCAAAGTCTCGTATGGCTATATTAACTCAAGACACATGGGGCATTCACCCAGACAGTACCTATCATTCTTTTCTTTCTACTACTTCTTTCTTTTTTTTTCTTTTTCTTCTACCCCAGGAATAATAGGAATAATAATAATAATAATAATAATAATAATAATTGAATAATAATAATAATAATTGATTAAAGACTGAAACGGCTTGCACTGCAAGACCAGAGTATTTTCAGGAGAAACTTTCAGACAAATATCATACATAATAGTGTGGATCCAAAATGCAGGTTCTGTGACAAATATCAGGAAATCATAGACCATCTAATCTCAGGATGTTCTGTACCTGCGTTAAATCAATATAAAAATCGTCACGATGGAGTGAGGCAATACTTACCCTAAGCAATGTGTCAACACTTTGGAAAAGATGTTAATAAACACTGGTATGAACATCACTCTTCACCGGTTACAGAAATAGAAGACATCATAATTCTATGGGATTACACCGTTTTTAAAGACCGGAAGATTGAATCAAATAGGCCAGACATAATTGTAAAAAAGCGAAAAGAAAAAAAACAAACTTTTCAATTAATTGATATGGCTTGCCCAGTGGACTGTAACATAGGAATCAAGAAATTTGAAAAACTATCGAAGTACAAAGACCTGGAAATCGAAAAAGAAAAATGTGGGAGGATAGAATCAGTAATAGTAGGTGCGCTTGGAATGATAAAAAAGGAACACAACACACTGAAAAAAATCACTGGAAATCCCAGCTTAAGATAAATACAAAAATATGTCTTGATGCGTACAGCCAACTTACTAAGGACTGTCCGTTTAACGCTTCGGGAGGGGGCTGGGTTTATTGCATGAAGCTTCCTCAAAATAAGGAATTACCGAGAGGGCTTCGAAAATGTTTCCAACTCGTCATTATGTTACATTACCTTTGCGACGTGGCGCGCGGATGCATACCGCTAAATGAGCAAAGTCCACGCCTGTACTAACGTGTAAAACGTTTTTAGTACTAAATCCGGTTGTCGGTCTCCTTGATGCAACTACGTCAATCGTTATAGTTGTGGCGACGCAGGATCTCGTCAAACAAGCGGCGACGAATGAGATTTCGATAGAATGGAGGCATTGAAACAACTACAACGAAAACAAGTAGAAAAATAACTAAAACAGCAAACGTGTATATTTTTTATATCATGGATGTTTTTGGACACCGATGAATATATGGTATTGTGGAATACATTGGATCAAATAGAGAAAGGTGGCTTTTTGTGAGAAAATTGTTAGTGAATGGGTTACGAATCAGGTTAGTTTGGTGTTGAATAGTCTTTGCTTAGATTAATTTAAAAACAGTTATTAAATTATTGTGTCGGAAACCTACCACCCCTCTTGAAGATGAACTTGTCTGCGAACAAAGACTTTAAATAGTGGCATGTGAGAAGACAGAGAGAGACAGAGAAGTCCTTAGCTGGTGTTCTTTTTTTGCTTTTACACCGTTTTTGCTCCTGACCGGTGTTAGTCATTTTTGCTGACTTCTAAAGGACTATTTTTTCTACCTTTTGGACTGCCTTATTTAGTTAAGTTTTTTTTATTTAATTGTTTACCTATTTTTGTCTCTTTTTTTTAAATTTGTCATTTTTCCGAACTTTCTTATTTTGACCTTTTGTTTTTTCCTTTTAATTTCCTTTCCCTTTTTACCGTTACTTCTTTTCTGTTATTAGTTATCTCTGTTTTTATTTACGTCTAATTTTTCCAGTACCCACACCCCGGAGTTTATCTGTTTATTTTTCGTTTCTCGTTTTTTAATTATTACGTGTTAATTATTTCTGTTACCCGTTAGAAAAAAAAAAAAAAATCTACATGTTTATAATATTTGTTTGTAATTTCTGTCCCTCCTTTTTTTTTAACGTTATTGGGTTGACAAAATTTTTTTTTTTTTTAGCGGCAGCCATTTTGTAATTTGTAACTTTTTTGTGTTTCGTACGTTTTCTTTTTTTTTTTTCCGTGTATATTTATTAGTTTTATTGTGTAATTTGTAGGCTTGCTTGTCTGTTGTACTTGTAATTTTGTTCTTTCTTCGTTTTTGTGAACCTTGTTCACATTTTCTCGTCTGTCCATTTGTTTTACCTGTTTACATTTTGTGGTTATATTTTTTTTGCACACGTCCTTCTGTATTATTGTCTGTTTAAATTGTTGTTTAGCAAACCCTTTTACCCTCCCTTTTATTTTTTTTTTTTCCCTCCTCCGCCTACAAGGCGGTTTCCCCACCCGTATTTACCCTCCCCTTCCTGCTTATTATTTAATATGGATAAAAAAAAAAGGAAAAAAAAGCCACCCTCCTTTTTGGCTATAAAAAAAGCCTAAAAGGCTATACGTAAACACCTATTTAATCCTACAAAGAAAGATCCCCGGACAAAGATAACTTAGAGGAATTTCCTGCGTTGGAGACTACTTCCCCTAGCAACATTGATGCTGCTGGGGAAAAAGAAAATGAAAAAGAAAAAAAAAAAAAATAATATTTCTACGGAAGCCGATAATGGCAATAATGAAAAGGACTCACCTATGGAGGCCAATAATGGCCAAATCCAGAAAAGAACCGCAACTGAGCCTGAGGCCGGGGAATCGCCCTCTTGTTGGTCGTCCCCCTAAGTGCATTATCAATTTAGCGGAGTTCTTGGAGCGTGCCAGAAGTTACGCACACCTTGTTGTAGAAGGTGGGCTTTTTGGAAGACCCCAAGGTGAAAAAAAAATTGACAAAGAATAGTGTCTGTTTTCGTCGTGGACAAGCGTACGCGCAAAATTTGTCGCTCGACGAAAACACAGTGTTAAAAGCACTGGAATCCTTTGGGTTCAAGCCCCTTAGAATAGTTAAGGGTGCTAAATTTTTCATGTGGGACGTACTGTTGCCCACTTCAGAAGATTGCGTCGCCGCGGCTAGCCGCGAGCTTATCAACAAGGAAATCATTTTGCGTACAGAGTACGAAGGCCGACGTAAGACCAGGGTAACGGTATACGAGGTCCCTCCTCAAGTTATCGGGGAACATCTCGCGGCGTTCTTCTCCCAGTATGGCGAAATTCTGGGAGCTTCCTGTGATAGCCTGAGCGGGGGGTGGAGCTTTGACATCATGTTGGACGAGAAAGCCTTCGCTCCATCCCCAACTGTCTGGATGTTGGCGTCTTGAAATTACCGGTCATTGTGACGGGTCGAAGACCGGTATGCTGGAGGTGGAGGACTGGTCATCTCTCCTCCTCCTGCCCAGAGAAGAAGGCCTCTGGAAGTCAAGCGCCAGTTACTCAAGATCCCCTCTGACCGCGTCTCTAAATTCCGCCTCGCCTGTAATGGGCGTACCAGCCTCCGGGACCGGGTCGGTTAATCCTCCGGTCGGCGCGACATCAAAAGCCACATTCCCCAAAGAGCCGTCGCCCGCTGCCGGTGCAGTTGTGGAGAAGGGGGAGGGGGAATGGCTGGTTGCTGGTAAGGCCAGAGGGAAGCGCCGGACAGCGGGTCCTCAGTCCCCTGATGCCCCTAGGAAGAAAGGCACATACAGCCCCACTCCCTCTAACAACGTTAAGGGCGATGCCCCGGCCTCTGAAGAATCATTTCAAGAAAAACAAAAAAGATTTGATCCAGGTTTTGAAAAGTCCGAGAAATTAAAAGAATTAAAAAAGCGTCTGGATTCGGAAAGAAAAGAACCAAGCCCTTTACGTCCTCTAATAGACCCACCCCTTCTCCAAAGAAACAACCCCCCACCATCGCCTGCTATTTCACCATCTAAGGCCAAACCCACCAGTAGAGATCCCAGCCCCTATAGACACAGATCTTTTTATACCCCCATGAACACACCCTCCTTCCCCCGTTAAACAAAAAACCACCCCCCTTCATACCCCCAAGCAATCACCGGCAAAAAATGCCGAGATGCCTCCTCCTGCTCCAAAGAGGCAAAGAAGCCCCACTCAAGAAGCTAAAGAAGAAAGGAGAAAAAAAAGATGCATTTTTAACACAGGAGAGGAGGTATGCCGTATTTCCCCAGCCCAGGCCGAGAGAGCCAGGGACTACGGCAATAGAGTGAAAGAGCTAAAATACCTTCTCTCAATAAAGCAGTTCGCCGATTTGGACATCGAATATCCTCAAAATTTCCCAAATGCCCAGAGGGTCCTGACAGTTATTAGGTCAGGACCTGCGGCTAATCAAGCCTGGGCTATGGTTGAGGAAGCGGTAAAAGCCTGTAAAATGGCTTTGCCCATTGCTATTGTAGAAAATGACAAATTAAAAAAATTACAACAGTTCTGTGCAGGGAGGGTCCCCGTTTTAGTTCACCCATCCCTGTATAGAGCTCTTAAATTGACCTTCCCCTGGGATATCGGCGGTATCTCCCAGGACGGCACCATCAAGAATGAGATGGGCCATGGGTCTTTGGGAGACGCGGTCGGTATCCTTACCCCGACCATGTTTAATGCTGGTAAACAACCCTAATCGGACTTCACAATGGCTCTCTGGTTGGCTACGTTAAATGTGCGGGGCCTGAGGTCCGAGTCTCGCAGGGCGAGGCTCTCTCGTGACCTTCAGCGCCTCGGGGTAAATGTTTGTTGTGTGCAAGAGACCCGGTTTTCTTCTCATGACCATGAGGATATACTGTCTAAGGGGTTCGCCCTTTATTCAGCATGTTTTGATGGTCGTTCGAGGGGTGTCTCTTGGCTAGTGAGCAAGTCTTTAAAGGCTGCATGTTCCCTTGTCTTCGCAGATCTGGCGGGCAGGCTTTTGTGTGCTGGATGTTACTATAAAGGATAAGGCTTTACGTCTCATTGGGGTTTATGCGCCCAATAGTCATGCTGAGCGGCCTGCTTTGTTTCGGCAGATCGAGCCGTTTTGAAGACTTCTCGTCGGGTAGTCTTAGCGGGGATTGGAATGCCGTCCTTGACCCTGAGATAGATCGTATAGGTAAAACACCGGGTACTAAAAATCCTGATGTGAAGGCATTTCGGGACTTTATCGGCAGGTTTGATCTTGTCGATAAGTACCGGAATGAGCACCCTCAGGAAGTAGCTTGGACTTGGACAGCTAGTGGCGACTCGGCTCCTGGCTCGCTTGCGAGCTACCTGGACCGAGTGTTAGTTAGGAGAGTCGACGTAGGGCTCTTAGAATGTCCAAGTTTCCACTATATAGTTTATACGGATCATAGGCTTGTCCGGGTCCGTGTAAACTTAGATAAGCCTAAGGTTAGGATGGCTGGTTACTGGAAATTTAACTGTTCATTATTTGGTGAGCAGGATTTCCGGGACCAGCTGCTACTAATGATTCAGAGGGAATTGACGGGGGCGGTTGTGGGAAACCCCTGGTGGGGAAAATTAAAATCTCAGATTAGAACGTTTGCTGCCGATTTTAGTCGTCGACTCAATCTAGATAGATTAGCGGCGCAAACGGCTTTAGAGGAAAAGGTCGATCGGGCTGTTAAATCCCGTGTTAGTGGGGACATAGACTTAGCTAAGGCAGAGTTGGCCTCCTTGATTATCAAGAAGGATCAAGCTCTGGTAGTTAGGGCTAGGCTAAAAAGAATGTCTTCTGAGGCGACGAATATGGCCGCAGAATTGCGCGCAGAGGAAAATCGGAACGCGGATAAGCGACATATAGCGTGCGTCACATTGCCGGATAAGCGGACCGTGACTACTAGCGCGGGCATATGCGAGGCCTTTCGGCTTTACTTTCAGGATCTTTTCACCAGGGAGCCCGGTCTGAGCTCTGCTCAGTTCGATGCCTATTTGGCTGACTTTCCCTGCCTTGAGGCAGCTGAAGCGGCTGGGTGCGAGGGTCCCATAACAGAGTCGGAAATCTGGGATGCGCTGAAGCAGGTTGGCCTGGATAAGTCTCCGGGACTAGATGGACTTCCCTACGAAGTGTACTTGAGGCTGTCGCCCGTTTTTGTTCCTTTGCTGCAGCTGATTTACAACCACTGGATGAGGCAGGGGTCTTTACCTCGACGCTTCACCAGGGGTGTGATCTGTTGTTGTGTAAGGACAAGAGCGGTGGGGATGGGTTAGGGAACTTTCGCCCTTTGACGATGTTAAATACTGACTTAAAGATTTTGGCGAAGATCTTAGCCAACCGTTTGCAGCTTGTCCTGTCTCGTCTGATTGGCCCCTGAACAGACTTGTGCTGTGAAGGGCAGGACGATTCAGGATAACCTTCATATGGTACGCTTGATCTTAGAACAAGTCGACAGTGAAGCCGCGCTGATCAATTTAGATCAGTCCAAGGCCTTCGATAGGGTTGACCATCGGTTTCTGGAGGCTGTCCTGTCGGCGGCCGGTTTCGGAGCCGACTTTCGCTCCTGGATCCGACTCTTGTATGCGACCCCCGGTGCGCTGGTGGAAGTGAATGGGGTAAGGTCGGAGCCTTTCGTATTGTCTCGCTCCATTCGTCAAGGTTGTCCTCTATCGCCCTTGCTTTACGTTCTTGCGTTGGAACCATTCCTTTGCAAGTTAAAGGCGAATCCGGTCCTGCGCGGAATTACCCTGCCTGGCGCTACCACCTCGGCCAGGTATTCTGCCTATGCTGACGACGTTTCGGCTCTTGTGTCGAGCAGAGCCGAGATTGACGAAGTCAGCAAAGAAATAAGTGGGTATGAGATGGTGACAGGGGCCAAGATCAACCGTGATAAGTCTGTGGGCTTGCGGTTGGGTGCGTGGAAGGAGTTTCTCTTCCCGGACCTTTCCTCTGGACGGATGGGCCGATTCAAGATACTCGGCGTCTGGTTCGGTCCTGATCTCCAGTTGGAAATGAACTGGTCGGAGGTACAAGGGAAGGCCGAGATCGCGGTTAATCTGTGGTCTCGGAGGAGACTTTCCCTGAAGGGAAGGGCGGAAGTATGTGTTTTTTCACATCTATCCGATCCTCCTCTACCGACTCTCTGTGCTTCCACTCCCGTATGCCCGACTAATGTCATTAGTCAGGACCTTGTTCTCTTTCTTGTGGAGAGGCAAGGCCCCTTTGGTATCTCGCGAGGTCTGTTGCCTCCATCCCTCTGAGGGCGGTCTGGGGATGCCTAGCATTGAGATCCGTCAATATATGCTTCGCATTACCTTTTTAGACCGAATGTGTCGTGGGTCGAATGAGGAGGGTGCCTTTTGGAAAGAAGACGTCCAGAAACATTTTCCATCCCTGAAAAGTGTGCACTCGTGCGAACAAGAGGCCGGCCGTTTACCACGTGCCGAGTGCTCTTTTTATCGTGAATGTCGTCGCGCTCTGAAGCTCCTCTTACGGGCTTCGGATGGTCTCTCCAACGCCCAGGCGTTGTCTCGCAAGGCATTATATCAAGTTTTAGTTAGGGGTCCGTACAAGATGATCTGATTGGCGAGCTCGGTCTTACGAAGCAGGAGGCTCGCTCGATATGGCCTTGGGCGCCCGGGTTGAAATGTCTCAATAACGATGAGGCATCACTCACCTGGCTGGTGATTCGTGAAGCCCTCTGGGTCGGCAAGAGACTTTGTTCAGCAGGCTTGGAGAAATATCCAAACTGTCGTCGCTGTACGGGGGGAAGTCGAGACTATTGGTCACGCCTTCTTTTCAGTGCAGGGCGGTAGTGCCGTTGTGCAGGTTTGTTGAAGGCCTCATGGTTCGCATGCTGCACGGAAAGTTTTTTGGTCCTGGAAGCCAGTTCTGTTTGTAGCAATGTGGTGCCGCAGATGACGAAGGCTGAACACTATGTGTTCTGTTGCTTACTAGGGGTTATGAGAGTCGTGATTTGGACGACGCGTCAGAAGGGATTTCATGAGGGCGAGAAGTTCACTTCTTCCCAACTGATCTTGTTCTTTAAGCATCAGCTTAAAGTCAAGATCAGGACGGAAAAGGCGGCGGCTCACCTCATCGGAATTCAGCAAAAGGTGGGTGATTCTTGCGCGAATGTGCCGAGTAAAAGGGGCTGACCTTGAGTGGCATTTGGATGCCGGTTAGGCATTAAGGATATTGTTTTCCTGGGTTGAACATAGGCAACCCATCCCGGAGTTAGGTTAGATTAGGTTTTTTGTATTTTTCTTTTAGTTTTTCTATTCTGGTAAACTTAGCTAGGGTGTATTTGCTCATTGGTCCTTTTTTTTTTGTCCCCATTTTCTTTTCCTTTAGTTTAACTCCCCATCCCTCCCTCGTTTTAGGTGGTCAGTGATGTCAGTTCTCTGGTAGATGCGGGGCGCCTTTTCGTTTTTCGTGTGTGTGTTTTTCGTATTTGTTGTTGTGTATGAATGAGTGTGTGCCTGTGTGAATGCTTGGGATGAATGAGTGTGGCTTTATTTTTTCATAAGTCCCGCATCGATTTCGTCCAGTTAACTGATATTTCTGCCACATTCAAGAGTTTGTGGGGGGTTTTATTACTAACACTAATTTTATTTGGTTTCTTGTAAATATATTTTGTCATTTTGTATATATTCATTGGGGATCATTTTTAAAAGTTGTTGTTTTTATGCCCCTCCCCCACAGACAATATTTGTACATAAGGGGTTTATTTAGGTTTTTTTCATGGAGTCAAAGAGGCATTTTGGTGTTTGTAGTATGAAGTATGGTTAAATGTGTTGTTTTGGTGAAAGGAATATTGTTCAGTATGATAGGGTCAGTGATTGTGGCTAGCTAAGTTTTAATCTAAGACAAGTGATGACCGTCCTTTACCCCAACCCCTTTTCGGCCTTGTGCCACATTTGTACATTTAGTACAATAAATAATGAGAGAGAAGTCTTTAGCTGGTGTTCTTTTTTTGCTTTTTTACACCGCTTCTTCTCCTGACCGGTGTTAGACATTTTTTGCTGTCTACCAAAGGACTATTTTTTCAACTTTTCTGACTGCCTTAATTTAGTTAAGTTTTTTGATTTAATTGTTTACCATTTTTCTAACGTGATTTTTTTTGACTCTTTTGTTAAATTTGTCATTTTTCGAACTTTCTTATTTTGACCTTTTGTTTTTTCCTTTTCATTTCCTTTCCTTTTTACCGTTACTTTTTTTTTGTTATTAATTATTTCTGTTTTTTTTTTTTTTTTTTTTACGTTTTACTTTTTCCCGTGTTAAGTCTATTTTTTTTCAGTACCCACACCCCGGAGTTTTTCTGTTTATTTTTTCGTTTTCGTTTGACCTTTTTTATTTTTAATTATTACGTGTTAATTATTTCTGTGTTACCCGTTTAAAAAAAAAAAAAAAGTCTACGTGTTTATAATATTTGTTTTAATTTTTTGTAATTTCTGTCCCTCCTCATTTTTTTTTAACGTTTTTTCTTTATTGGGTTGACCTTTTTTAGCGGCAGCCATTTTGTAAATTGTAACTTTTTTTTTTTTCGTACGTATTGCGTTTTCTCTTTTCCGTTTATAACTATTAGTTTTTTTTAATTTGTGGCTTTCTTGTCTGTTGTACTTTTAATTTTTGTTCTTTCTTCGTTTTGTGAACCTTGTTCACATTTTTTCTCGTTTGTCCAATTGTTTTACCTGTTTACATTTTTTTTGCACACGTCCTTCTGTTTTATTGTCTGTTGATATTAGCAAACCTTTATTTTTACCCTCCCTTTTTATTTTTTTTTTTCTCCCTCCCTCCGCCTACAAGGTGGTTCCCCACCCGTATTTACCCCTCCCCTTCCTTCTTATTATTTAATAATGGATAAAAAAAAAAGGAAAAAAAAACCACCCTCCTTTTTGGCTATAAAAAAAAAAGCCTAATTTATCGGGTTATAAAAAGACTATTCGTAAACACTTGTTTAACCCTACCAAGAAAGACCCCCGGACAAAGATAACTTAGATGATTTTTCCTGCGCTTGAAATTACTTCCCTAGCAACATTGATACTGCTGGGGAAAAAGAAAAAGAAAAAAATATTTCTACGGATGCCAATAATGGCAATAAGGAAAAGGATATTCCTATGGAGGCCAATAATGGCCAATTGTCTGAAAATATGGTAGAATCCGGAAAGGAACCGCAAACTGAGCCTGAGGCCGGGGAATCGCCCTCTTGTTGGTCGTCCCCTCCTAAGTGCATTATCAATTTAGCGGAGTTCTTGGAGCGTGCCAAAAGTTACGCACACCTTGTTGTAGAAGGTGGACTTTTGGAAGACCCCCAAGAATTGAAGAAAATTGACAAAAGAATAGTGTCGGTTTTCGTCGTGGACAAGCGTACGCGCAAAATTTGTCGCTCGACGAAAAACACAGTGCTGAAAGCACTAGAATCCTTTGGGTTCAAGCCCCTTAGAATAGTTAAGGGACCCAAATTTTTCATGTGGGACGTGCTGTTGCCCACACCAGAAGATTGCGTCGCCGCGGCTAGCCGCGAGCTAATCAACAAAGAGATTATACTGCGTACAGAGTACGAAGGCCGACGTAAGACCAGAGTAACGGTATACGAGGTCCCTCCTCAGGTTATCGGGGAACATCTCGCGGCGTTCTTCTCTCAGTATGGCGAAATTCTGGGAGCTTCCTGTGATAGCCTGAGCGGGGGGTGGAGCTTTGACATCATGTTGGACGAGAAAGCCTTCCGCTCCATCCCCAACTGTCTGGATGTTGGCGTTTTGAAATTACCGGTCATCGTGACGGGTCGAAGACCGGTATGCTGGAGGTGTGGAGTGACTGGTCATCTCTCCTCCTCCTGCCCAGAGAAGAAGGCCTCTGGAAGTCAAGCGCCAGTTACTCAAGATCCCCCTCTGACCGCGTCTCTAAATTCCGCCTCGCCTGTAATGGGCGTACCAGCCTCCGGGACCGGGTCGGTTAATCCTCCGGTCGGCGCGTCATCGGAAGCCACATTCCCCAAAGAGCCTTCGCCCGCTGCCGGTGCAGTTGTGGAGAAGGGGGAGGGGGAATGGCTGGTTGCTGGTAAGGCCAGAGGGAAGCGCCGGACAGCGGGTCCTCAGTCCCCTGAAGCCCCAAGGAAGAAAGGCACATACAGCCCCACTCCCTCTAGCAACGTTAAGGGCGATGCCCCGGCCTCTGATTTGAAATTTCAAGAGATGCAAAGAAGATTCGATCCTGGATTTGAAAAATCAGAAAAAATAAAAGAATTAAAAAAGCAACTCGATTCAAAAAGAAAAGACCCAATCCCTTCAACGTCCTCTACTAGACCCACCCCTTCACCGAAGAAACAACCCCCACCATCGCCTGCTATTTCACCATCCAAAGCTAAACCCAACAGTAGAGATCCCAGCCCCTATAGGCATAGATCCTTTTATACCCCTATGAATACACCCCTCCTTCCCCGTTAAACAAAATCCCCCCCCTTCATACCCCCAAGCAATCACCGGCAAAAAATGCCGAGATGCCTCCTCCTGCACCGAAGCGGCAAAGAAGCCCCACTCAAGAAGCAAAAGAGGTAAAAAAAGAAAGGAAAAAAAGATTTATTTTTAACTCAGGAGAGGAGGTGTGCCGCATTTCCCCAGCCCAGGCCGAGAGAGCCAGAGATTATGGCAATAGGGTAAAAGACCTCAAATACCTTCTCTCGATTAAGCATTTTGCTGACCTGGACATAGAGGATCCGAAAAACTTTCCAAATGCCCAGAGGGTCCTGACAGTTATTAGGTCAGGACCTGCGGCCAATCAAACTTGGGCGATGGTAGAGGAAGCCGTAAATGCGTGTAAGATGGCTTTACCCATTGCCATTGTTGAGAATGATAATTTAAAAAAGTTACAACAGTTCTGTGCAGGGAGGGTCCCCGTTTTAGTTCACCCATCCCTATATAGAGCTCTTAAATTGACCTTCCCCTGGGATATCGGTGGTATCTCCCAAGACGGCACCATCAAGAATGAGATGGGCCATGGGTCTATGGGAGAGGCTGTCGGTATCCTTACCCCGGCCATGTTTAATGCTGGTAAACAACCCTAATCGGACTTCTCATGGCTCTCTGGTTAGCTACGTTAAATGTGCGGGGCCTGAGGTCCGAGTCTCGCAGGGCGAGGCTCTCTCGTGACCTTCAGCGCCTCGGGGTGAATGTTTGTTGTGTGCAAGAGACCCGGTTTTCTTCTCATGACTGTGAGGATATACTGTCTAAGGGGTTCGCCCTTTATTCAGCATGTTTTGATGGTCGTTCGAGGGGTGTCTCTTGGCTAGTGAGCAAGTCTTTGAAGGCTGCATGTTCCCTTGTCTTCGCAGATCCGGCGGGCAGGCTTTGTGTGCTGGATGTTACTATAAAGGATAAGGCTTTACGTCTCATTGGGGTTTATGCGCCCAATAGTCATGCTGAGCGGCCTGCTTTGTTTCGGCAGATCGAGCCGTTTTTGAAGACTTCTCGTCGGGTAGTCTTAGCGGGGGATTGGAATGCCGTCCTTGACCCTGAGATAGATCGTATAGGTAAAAATCCGGGTACTAAAAATCCTGATGTGAAGGCATTTCGGGACTTTATCGGCAGGTTTGATCTTGTCGATAAGTACCGGAATGAGCACCCTCAGGAGGTAGCATGGACTTGGACAACTAGTGGCGACTCGGCTCCTGGCTCGCTTGCGAGCTACCTGGACCGAGTGTTAGTTAGAGAGTCGACGTAGGGCTCTTAGAGTGTCCAAGTTTCCATTATATAGTTTACACGGATCATAGGCTTGTCCGGGTCCGTGTAAACTTAGATGTTTAAGGTTAGATTGGCTGGTTACTGGAAATTTAACTGTTCATTTTTTGGTGAGCAGGATTTCCGGGACCAGCTGCTACTAATGATTCAGAGGGAATTGACGGGGGCGGTTGTGGGTAACGCCTGGTGGGGAAAATTAAAATAAAAAAATTAGAACGTTTGCTGCCGATTTTAGTCGTCGACTCAATCTAGATAGACTAGCGGCGCAAACGGCTTTAGAAGAAAAAGTTGATCGGGCCGTTAAATCCCGTGTTAGTGGGGACATAGTCTTAGCTAAGGCAGAGTTGGCCTCCTTGCTTATCAAGAAGGATCAAGCTCTGGTAGTTAGGGCTAGGCTAAAAAGAATGTCTTCTGAGGCGACGAATATGGCCGCTGAATTGCGTGCAGAGGAGAATAGGAACGCGGCTAAGCGACATATAGCGTGCGTCACATTGCCGGATAAGCGGACCGTGACTACAAGCGCGGGCATATGCGAGGCCTTTCGGCTTTATTTTCAGGATCTTTTCACCAGGGAGCCCGGTCTGAGCTCTGCTCAGTTCGATGCCTATTTGGCTGACTTTCCCTGCCTTGAGGCAGCTGAAGCGGCTAGGTGCGAGGGTCCCATAACAGAGTCGGAAATCTGGGATGCGCTGAAGCAGGTTGGCCTGGATAAGTCTCCGGGACTAGATGGACTTCCCTACGAAGTGTACTTGAGGCTGTCGCCCATTTTTGTCCCTTTGCTGCAGCTGATTTACAACCACTGGATGAGGCAGGGTCTTTACCTCGACGCTTCACCAGGGGTGTGATCAAGTTGCTGCGTAAGGACAAGAATGGTGGGGATGGGTTAGGGAACTTTCGCCCTTTGACGATGTTAAATACTGACTTAAAGATTTTGGCGAAGATCTTAGCCAACCGTTTGCAGCTTGTCCTGTCTCGTCTGATTGGCCCCGAACAGACTTGTGCTGTGAAGGGCAGGACGATTCAGGATAACCTTCATATGGTACGCTTGATCTTAGAACAAGTCGACAGTGAAGCCGCGCTGATCAATTTAGATCAGTCCAAGGCCTTCGATAGGGTTGACCATCGGTTTCTGGAGGCTGTCCTGTCGGCGGCCGGTTTCGGAGCCGACTTTCGCTCCTGGATCCGACTCTTGTATGCGTCCCCCGGTGCGCTGGTGGAAGTGAATGGGGTAAGGTCGGAGCCTTTCGTATTGTCTCGCTCCATTCGTCAAGGTTGTCCGCTATCGCCCTTGCTTTACGTTCTTGCGTTGGAACCATTCCTTCGCAAGTTAAAGGCGAATCCGGTCCTGCGCGGAATTACCCTGCCTGGCGCTACCACCTCGGCCAGGTATTCTGCCTATGCTGACGACGTTTCGGCTCTTGTGTCGAGCAGAGCCGAGATTGACGAAGTCAGCAAAGAAATAAGTGGGTATGAGATGGTGACAGGGGCCAGGATCAACCGTGATAAGTCTGTGGGCTTGCGGTTGGGTGCGTGGAAGGGAGTTTCTCTTCCCGGACCTTTCCTCTGGACGGATGGGCCGATCAAGATACTCGGCGTCTGGTTCGGTCCTGATCTCCAGTTGGAAATGAACTGGTCGGAGGTACAAGGGAAGGCCGAGATCGCGGTTAATCTGTGGTCTCGGAGGAGACTTTCCCTGAAGGGAAGGGCGGAAGTATGTGTTTCACACATCTATCCGATCCTCCTCTACCGACTCTCTGTGCTTCCACTCCCGTATGCCCGACTAATGTCATTAGTCAGGACCTTGTTCTCTTTCTTGTGGAGAGGCAAGGCCCCTATGGTATCTCGCGAGGTCTGTTGCCTCCATCCCTCTGAGGGCGGTCTGGGGATGCCTAGCATTGAGATCCGTCAATATATGCTTCGCATTACCTTTTTAGACCGAATGTGTCGTGGGTCGAATGAGGAGGGTGCCTTTTGGAAAGAAGACGTCCAGAAACATTTTCCATCCCTGAAAAGTGTGCACTCGTGCGAAGAAGAGGCCGGCCGTTTACCACGTGCCGAGTGCTCTTTTTATCGTGAATGTCGTCGCGCTCTGAAGCTCCTCTTACGGGCTTCGGATGGTCTCTCCAACGCCCAGGCGTTGTCTCGCAAGGCATTATATCAAGTTTTAGTTAGGGGGTCCGTACAAGATGATCTGATTGGCGAGCTCGGTCTTACGAAGCAGGAGGCTCGCTCGATATGGCCTTGGGCGCCCGGGTTGAAATGTCTCAATAACGATGAGGCATCACCACCTGGCTGGTGATTCGTGAAGCCCTCTGGGTCGGCAAGAGACTTTGTTCAGCAGGCTTGGAGAAATATCCAAACTGTCGTCGCTGTACGGGGGGAAGTCGAGACTATTGGTCACGCCTTCTTTCAGTGCAGGGCGGTAGTGCCGTTGTGCAGGTTTGTTGAAGGCCTCATGGTTCGCATGCTGCATAGAAAGTTTTTTGTCCTGGAAGCCAGTTCTGTTTGTAGCAATGTGGTGCCGCAGATGACGAAGGCTGAACACTATGTGTTCTGTTGCTTACTAGGGGTTATGAGAGTCGTGATTTGGACGACGCGTCAGAAGGGATTCCATGAGGGCGAGAAGTTCACTTCTTCCCAACTGATCTTGTTCTTTAAGCATCAGCTTAAAGTCAAGATCAGGACGGAAAGGCGGCGGCTCACCTCATCGGAATTCAGCAAAAGGTGGGTGATTCTTGCGCGAATGTGCCGAGTAAAAGGGCTGACCTTGAGTGGCATTTGGATGCCGGTTAGGCATTAAGGATATTGTTTTCCTGGGTTGAACATAGGCAACCCATCCCGGAGTTAGGTTAGATTAGGTTTTTGTAATTTTTCTTTTAGTTTTTCTATTCTGGTAAACTTAGCTAGGGTGTATTTGCTCATTGGTCCCTTTTATTTCTGTCCCCATTTTCTTTTCCTTTAGTTTAACTCCCCATCCCCTCCCTCGTTTTTAGGTGGTCAGTGATGTCAGTTCTCTGGTAGATGCGGGGCGCCTTTCGTTTTCGTGTGTGTTTTTTCGTACTTGTTGTTGTGTATGAATGAGTGTGTGCCTGTGTGAATGCTTGGGAAGAATGAGTGTGGCCTTATTTTCATAAGTCCCGCATCGATTTCGTCCAGTTAACTGATATTTCTGCCACATTCAAGAGTTTGTGGGGGGTTTTATTACTAACACTAATTTTATTTGGTTTCTTGTAAATATATTTTGTCATTTTGTATATATTCATTGGGGTTCATTTTTAAAAGTTGTTGTTTTTATGCCCCTCCCCCCACGGACAATATTTTGTACATAAGGGGATTATTTAGGTTTTTTTCATGGAGTCAAAGAGGCATTTTGGTGTTTGTAGTAAGAAAGGTATGGATAAATGTGTTGTTTTGGTGAAAGGAATATTGTTCTGTATGATAGGGTCAGTGATTGTGGCTAGCTAAGTTTAATCTAAGACTAGTGATGACCGTCCTTTACCCCAATCCCCTTTTCGGCCTTGTGCCACATTTGTACATATGTGCAATAAATAATCAGAGAAGTTCTTAGCTGACTTCCGACGTCTGTCGAACTCTCTGCGTTAGCAGAGAGGAACCCGGACGAAGCTTTGCCGAAGGGCAAGGTTTCGTCCGGGGAGGTAGACAGGGCCTGAACCCGTCTAGGCGGGTTCAAGGGCTATATTTTTGGCCGAGCCTACGGGCTCGGATCAACCCACATTAAACTCGGCCTTGTGCCACATTCAATCCTCGTGGGGGGATCGATAAATACTCAGAGTTCTCAGCTGAGCTAGTTATTGACTACTCGGGCGATTTCTGTACCTTTTTACCAACCTAATAAAACCCTTTTTATTGTTACGTGTTATTTGGCGTTTGTCTCTACTAACCCCAAAAGTCGTACTTTCTAAAAGGGGAAGCGACTAGGTAGATTGAGCAATTTTTCTATGCTACTGCCAAATAGCCTACATTAAACCTCGACCTTTGTGTCACGTTTTGTTTGCGACGTGGGCGCGTGAACGACTATCGTTACACAAACTCCTCGCCTGTACTAACGATTAAATAAATAAATAAATAAAAAGTTTCTAGTACTAAATCTCGTTGACGGTCACCTTGTTACAATTACGTCAATCATTATAATAGCAACCGAACATGTTTTCTATCCAAATATAAGCTGTTTGTTGCGAGCAATGGTTATGGATAACGCAAATATTATAGTGTTGTGATTTCGATAAGCGTCTGGTTGCGTTTTCGATGTCACTTTTTAAGGGACCGCTGTAGTTAGATGTAGAAAAATGGGCGTGATCTAATAACGACCCCGTTGTTGAAAAATTCCGTCAGCGAAAAACTATTGAACGAATCATTCTTGTTTATTCCTGTACTTCAGATAAAAAAAAATGTCGGGACGTCTGCTACTAGATTTTGGCAAAATAAGGAAAATTAACTGCCAGAGTGTCGTTTAGTTGTCGAAACGATTCCTCTTTTATGCAGCTGGAAGTCCTTCCTCATGTCAGTTTAATTAAGAAAAACCGCAACTTACAGCTCCCAGCCCACACTCGTCCTTTTCTGAAATATGAGTGAGACTGACCGCAGATAGATAAGAGTGACTCGACCATGAGTTTGAATGTTTTAGACCCTATTAAAGGTCTAGTTCTCGCTCATGTCAGTTTAATTAAGAAAAAATCGAAAATCAAAGCTCACAGACATCCTTGTCTGAAATATTTCAGTCAAATTAAAATAAATCGCAAGTCACAGCTCCCAGTCCACACTCGACCTTCACCGAAATATTTTAGGCGAGACTGATTGCAGAGTGATAACAGTGACTCCACCATGAGATTGTAGCTGTTAGGTCCAATTAAAGATCTATTCTTTCATTCCCAGCTCGTTTAATTAGCAAAATCTTATATCGTTAGAATAAATCAAAGTTTTCCAGCATTTTTATAGTAATTATCATATTCCTTTTCATGAACCGAAATAGGTCAGCCGAATCAGCTTTAGTTTAGAGCTTCTAGTTTCAAGCTTTGCCAGCGGCAAAGAATATTATTTTCGTATAAATAACGCCATTCATCAATGTTTTCTTTTTTTTTATTGTTAAATGACATTGTGAAGACTGAAACATCCTTTCTTGAAAGGCCTTTTAATTTAGCCGTCGTGAAATCAATTAAGTCCAGTATGAACGAAGCACTGACCGAATTTGCCTCAGCCTGAGAAATAAAGAGCAAAAACATGAAGAAAATGGTGGTATTATGCAATGGATATAGTGTCAATGTTAGAGAGAGAGGAGCTAGAGAAATAGTGCGAGTGACGAGGGAGAATGGGCATGAAAGAGCTGGAGGGGGAGAGAGAGAGAGAGAGAGAGAAGAGGGTGGGCATGACTGTCTTGTACTCTTTTTTTTACGCCTAACAAAGACAACCAACGCATCAATAACACATACAGACCCGTTCTTGAGAGAACATCTACCTCTCTACTATTATCCCACTTGTTCGCATCATTCAACACTCTCCCGGGGCAGTCTTCACTTTCATGAATAAAATATTACCTCCCTTTCATAGCTCCATTAAGAAATTAGACGAAGCATTAAAAATGGAAACATATTTGCTAGACAAATGACTTACAGGCGTCAGAAGAGATAAAACATTTGAATAAATAAAAAACGCTGAATATAATGTCGACAATGTTATCATGATGACTGTTGCGTTCGTTGATTGGAGTTGAGATGTTGTTGTTGCTTTTATTGTCACAATTGTTTTGCCGATATTCGGCCATTTTGTGACGTTTCTTTCTTATTGTAGATTTAAAATGCAACCATTTTTTTCTTCCATTTCTGCTCGTTGAATATCAAGAAAAGAAAGGGAATAACTTTCTCGGTAAAAGGAAAAGAAGAAGAAAGGAGGAAGAGAAGGAGGGGGAGAAAGAAGAAGTGTGAACAAGTAAAAAGAAAAGCAACTGAGAGAATAAGAATAAGTATCAAAAACGCATCAGGAATTGAGGCGGAAGAGGATGGGGAAGTGGAAGAAGAAGAAAAAAAAATTAAATTAAAAGAGACGGCATTAATAATAATAATAATGAGACAAATCAACAAATGGAAAAAATAATCAGAGATATGAATAAGAATAGTAAACGTATGAAGAAGAAGAAACGCACGAAGAAGAGGAAGAAGAAAAAACGCAAAAAGAAGAAACAATGAATAAACGCAAGAACCGGAAGAAGAAGAAGAAAAGGAAACTCTAGAAGAAGAAACACAAGAAGAACAATGAAGAGCAGAAAAAACAAAGATGAAGAAACCCAAGAGAAGAAGAAAAAACGCTATGAGAAAAACAGAGGAGAAACGCGAGAAGGAGGAGGAGAAGAAAAGGAAGAAAAAAAAGAAGAAACAAAGAAGAAGGTATAGAAGAAAAAGATGATGAAGAAGAACTCAAGAGGAAGTAGAAAAAAAACGCAAAAAGAAAAAGCAACTAATAGACCCAAGATGGCGGTGGAGAAGGAGAAGAGGAATAAACTCAAGAAGAAGAAGAAACTCAAAACGAAGAAGTAGCACGAGGAGGAGTGAAAGAAGAAGAAATTCAAGGACGGAGAAACAAAGAAGAAGAAGAAGAGGAGAAGAAGAAGGAGAAGAAACTGATAAGTAGAAACTGAAGAAGAAAACGAAAAAAAAACGCAAGAAGAAGTAATAAAGAAGCAACGCAAGAAGTAAGAGGGGAGGAAGAGAAGAAGAAGAAAAACAAGAAGAAGAAACAAAGAAGATTGAGAAGAAGAAGAAGAACAACAACAACAAAGAAGAAAAGAAGGAAAAGAAGGAGAATAAGAAACGCAAGAAGAAGACAAAAACGCAAAAAGAAGAAACAAGGATGGAGCAGAAGAAGAAGAAAAAGAAGAAGAAGAAGAACAACAACAACAAAGAAAAAACACAAAAAGAAGAAACACAGAAGAAAGAGAAGAAGAAAGACAAGAAGGAGAAGGAGAAAAATAAAGAAATAGGAAGAGTATAAGGAAGTAGAAGAAATCAATAGTTAAAATAAGAACGGGAGAGAATGAGTAGGAAAAATAAAGAAAGAATGTGGACAAAGGAGGAAAAAGTAGTTACGGAAAAAGAAAAATAAGAAAAGGAAGAAGTCGTGGGGTAGAAGAAAAAGAAAAAAAAAGAAAGAAGTAGTAGAAAGAAAAGAAAAGGCAAAAGCATAGAAGAAAAAAAAAAGAAAAAAATCATCTTATTTTAAAGAGCTTTCTTTTTTTTGATAAGTTATGATTAGCAATTAGACTGGCAGAATAAAACATCTGGCGACTTCGACATTAGCTAACATTTTTTTTATTATAAAGTAAAAATTGTTATTAGAAATGTCAATCAGTAAGAAAAATTAAATCTATCTATCTATCTATCTATCTATCTATTAGCCAGTTTAAATCTATCTCAGTTTTCCCTATCTATCTATCTATCTATCTATCTATCTATCTATCTATCTATCTATCTATCTATCAGCCAGTTTAAATCTGACTATCTATCTCAGTTTTCTCTATCTATCTATCTATCTATCTATCTATCTATCTATCTATCTATCTATCAGCCAGTTTAAATCTGACTATCTATCTCAGTTTTCCCTATCTATCTATCTATCTATCTATCTATCTATCTATCTATCTATCTATCTATCTATCTATCTATCTATCTATCTAATGAATATATCGGATATGAATTTGCATCTCTCATCATCAGTCACCGATTACATGATTTTATAACGTCTCCCCACGAAAGTCGAATCAAGTATTTGTATCTCTGGCAGGAAATAAAAAGACCCGAATTCCTACATCTAAAATGCATAAACTTAACTATTGATGAACAAAGCATATCCGTGAGGCCTGTTCTGCGTCCCACAATAATGTCGTTAAGGGCCAGACACCCATTTGGCCCTTTACCCCATTAATGCAAAACCGTTACCTGAACCCGTCACGCATCGACATATGTGCAGGTAGACAGGTATTTAATAAGCTTAGTATAGTTGGCCATGAGGCCGCAAGTGTCGAATGTCCAGTCAAGATTGAACTCCTAAAAAGCCGAAAATTTTCTGGCCAAAATTAAATAAATAAATAAAATAGAATAAAGACATAAACGAATTGTAAGAAAATGTTGAAATTTATCGCAAAAACCAAAGTGGTGGTGGTGGTGGTGTTGTTGTTATTATTATTATTTACTTCCTTTGATTTCTGGTGTGTACTTATTCTTTTCCGGGTTAAAGATTAGCATCATGACATTTCCCACAGAGCAATTAACACACACACACAATTTACATAGATAAAGCGCTTCATAAGGTGTGGGCTGTGCTCGTGTGAACAATTTTTTGTATTTCTTTAAGGCATGGACTTCCAGGAATCCTTTCAATTAGTTTAGTGGAATCTGAGGGCTCCAACTACAACAGGGATTGTTGATATCCTCATGTGTCACAATTTTAAGATTTCGATTTTAAGGTCCTTATATTTCAAGCTCTTTGAAGATCTTCAAATATACATCGCTCTCTGCAGGAGCTGCCATTAGGAGACACTTTTTGTTTGCAGTCTCTAATAACAATGTCTGGGCGGTTATATTTGATTGTTCTGCCTGTGTGTATTGTAAAGTCCCGCAAAATTATTACAGGTCTTATATCCATAACCGGGTCTGGGTGGTGTTCATCAATTTCTTTCAGTTTTCTTCCCGTAGAATCTGCAGATTTTCCAGTGCAGATATGGACCCACTCTGCTATGCCGGGTTTTATATTCAGTGGCTGCCAGTACCGTGCAATCTGATACAAGATGATCAATTGTTACTGGATATTTATCACAGAATCTGCATTTTGTGCTAACACAATATTTTAGTATGTGTTCTCGATAAATTCTAGTTAACAAGTATTGGTCCTGTTTCAGCTTTTAAACCTGCTCTACGTAACCACTGATGAGTACGGGGTTTGTCTACATCAGCTTGTTTGGTCAGGGCAGAGTATTGGACATCAAGCGGTTTATCTTATATTATATATATATATATATATATATATATATATATATATATACAGATATAGGTAACTATACTAGTTTCGAAAAAACCCTCGAATATGCGTTCTCTTTTGCCTCTTTAGCCAGCTTTTCCTGACGATCCGCTTAGCTGAAACCTGGGTAGGTTTGTCTGGCTCACTATGTCTATCTATCTATCTATCTAATATATATATATATATATATATATATATATATATATATATATATATATATTTAAATAAAAAAGAAAGAACAGTAAGATATATAATCCGGTGTTCTTATAGATATTTTTATTTTTACAAAATAGTGCTCAATGTAAATTTACAGAGCATTAATATTATAAATTAATTGATTTAAAATATGTTTTTTCGCTACACAGTTCTAACCATGTTTCAAAAATGGAAGCTAAAAAGCCACGAATTTAATTTTGCAATTAAATTAAGGACATTAGTTCCATTTCATCCTCAAGCGAATTTTGGAGTAATATATATAAGTATATATATATGTAAGTATATATTTTAGAGTAATATATAAGTATATATTTTGGAGTAATATATATAAATATATATATATATATATATATATATATATATATATATATATATATATATATATATATTTTAATTTCCTTTGGTTTCTGGTGTATACTAAGGTCAGAAATGGCATCATGACATTTTCCACTGAGTATTTTTTGTAAAAACAAAAAGACAAAAACTATCAACCACAACATTTTATATAGATAAAGTTCTTCGTCATATGTGATCTGTACTTGTGAGTACAACCTTTCTTATTTCTTAAAAGTATACGTTAACAGGAATCCGTTCAATGCCCCTATCGGAACCTTTTCCAATCAATCTGAGGGCTGAAACTACAACTGCAATTATTGATTTCATCATGTGCCACATTTTTGAGATTTCGATTTGAAAATCCTTGTATTTTGATAGTTTTTTTTGAAGACCTTCAAAGATACATTCCAGTCTGCAGTGACTGTCATGTTAATAAGAAAGCACATTCTGTTATTGTGGTCTTTGATCACAAGGTCTCGCCGATTAGATGCTATTGTCTTTTCTGTGTGTTTTATAAAGTCCCATAAAATTGTTACAGATCTTATCTCTCTAACCGGATCTGGGTAATATTCATACCAGTTTTTTGCAGTTTCCTTCCCGTAAAAGTCGCATATTTTCCAGTGCATTGGATATTGGCCCACTCTATCATGAGTTTTATATTCAGCTGGTGCCTACATTGTGCCATTCAATACAAGATGGCCAATTGTTTATCATCATCATCATCATCATTTTTATAATTTGATATTTGCCATTGGTTACCCTACATATCTTAGTCTGTGTGAGGACCTAAGACAGGTAGTGGTGTGTTGTTATGGTTAACATCACTAGCGTTAAACGGTCAGACATATTTTTGTATTTATCTTAAGCTGGGATTTCCAGGGATTTTTTTCAGTGTGTTGTGTTCCTTTTTTTTATCATTCCAAGCGCACCTACTATGACTGATTCTATCCTCCCACATTTTTCTTTTTCGATTTCCAGGTCTTTGTACTTCGATAGTTTTTCAAATGTCTTGATTCCTATGTTACAGTCCACTGGGCAAGCAATATCAATTAATTGAAAAGTTTGTTTTTTTTTCTTTTCGCTTTTTTACAATTATGTCTGGCCTATTTGATTCAATCTTCCGGTCTGTAAAAACGGTGTAATCCCATAGAATTATGATGTCTTCTATTTCTGTAACCGGTGGAGGGTGATGATCATACCAGTGTTTATTAACATCTTTTTCAAAGTGTTGGCACATTGTTTAGGGTAAGTATTGCCTCACTCCATCGTGACGATTTTTATATTGATTTAACGCAGGTACAGAACATCCTGAGATTAGATGGTCTATGATTTCCTGATATTTGTCACAGAACCTGCATTTTGGATCCACACTATTATGTATGATATTTGTCTGAAAGTTTCTACTGAAAATACTCTGGTCTTGCTGACGATTTTTATATTGATTTAACGCAGTTAAAAAATTAAAAATCACCAATTTTTTTACATAGATAAAACCTTTCATAAGATGTAGGTTGTACTCGTGAGAACATTTTTTCTGTATTTCTTTAAGACATGTGCTAGCAAGAATCACTTCAATGTGTATATTAGAATCTTTTTCAATCAATCCGAGGGCTCCAACTCCAACTGGAATTATTGATGTCCTCATGTGCCACATTTTTTAGATTTCCAATTCAAGTATTTTGATAGTTTTTTTTTTATGAAGATCTTCAAATATACATTGCAGTCTTCAGGGACTGCCAGGTCAATAAGAAGGCACCGTTTGTCTTTGATGTCTTTAAACACGATGTCAGGGCGATTAGCTTTGATTGTTCTGTCTCTGTGTATGGTAAAGTCCCCAAAATTGTTATAGGTCCTATCTCCCTAACCGGGTCTGGGTGGTGTTCATAATTATTTCTTTCAGTTTCCTTTCCGTAAGTGTTGCAGATTTACCAATGCAGATATTGGCCCACTCTATCCTGTCGAATTTTATATTCAGTGGGTGCCAATATTAGGCAACCTGATTATTATTATTATTATTATTATTTTTATAATTATAAATTATCTTATCGCCATTATTGATTGAATACTGGCATCTTAAATGCAAACGGTTCGATTTGAATCTATTGGGCGACACGAAATAAGAAACAGCAAAATTTGCACAATAATACCTTGAATAAATTTGTCAAATGTCCTTTCTCAAGGCTTTTTATTATGAAAAATATCGTGTAAATAATGGAAAATAACAATTCCTTTCCCCCAAAAATAAGAACAACAAAAAAAAAACAAACAAAGAAAACCAGGGAAATACACTCAGCAAACAATGTATACAGTAATAGTGACATATTATGTTTACCATAATTTCTGTTGTAGATATAAACTACCTACTATGTCCCTGACGAAGTTATAAATAATATTTGCTGAAATTAAATTGACAATTTTTCAAATCTAATGGTTTCGATCGTTCTCTTCCCACTGGGAATTGGAAGAAGGAAAGTTACATTTTTACAAACAAGTAAAATCATTTTGTCTTACAAAATAAATATAAAAAGGAAATGAAAACCATACAATTAACCATAACTAAATTTGTAAGAATAAAAGATATAATATATTTAGGTACGCAAACAAACACATATGTACACACACGCAAGTACGGACGCGCGCACACACGTAAGCAAGTGTACACATACTCAGATACACTCACGTATACATATATATATGTGTGTGAATATCTATATATCTCATAGATGATATCTGTAAAAAGACTATATGAATAGATAAAAAGAAAACTCTTAACCGACGCGTTTCGCCCTCTGAGGTACTTTATCAAGGAAAATGCAATGATTTTATTTTGCTCTTGTGTATAAATACTTGTTACAAAACAAAATCCTTGCATTTGTGTTTATGAAGATAAATTTTCCTTCTGTCTTTATTCATATATACATAAATGTAAATTCAACTCAAATGCAATATATATATATATATATATATATATATATATATATATATATATATATATATATATATAAATGAGAGGAAGAACAGATGGATTAAAATCCACAGTTCGTAGCATTTATTCATAAAAAATGCTCAATACAGCAAAATATAATAATTTTATTATACTAAATTACACTAAAATCATTTTAAATCGTTAAGCAAAAACTGTCATGTTTCAGTACTAAGTTTGTACTTCTTCAGGCGCTGGTAGATAACTTGTGATAAAAATGATTTACTAGGGAAAATTAAAACAAATCTTTACCTCTTTTTGTAAGTTAAAGGGAGTGTCATCTACACACACACACACACACATATATATATATATATATATATATATATACACAGAGCAAGCGTAAAATATATATGAAAATACAGTACTTAAATCTTACTGCTGCGTGCGACTAAAAGTTTCATGTGTACGTAAATGTGATAAATATTATTATAGCACAATAGTCAGGCCTAGAAAAAACAAGATAATATACAATAAAAGCAATATAACATACAATGAAAGCAAGATAGTATACTATAAAAGCAAGATAATATACAATAAAAGTAAGATAATATACAATAAAAGCAAGGTGATATACAATAAAAGCAAGATAATATTCAATAAAAGTAGTATTAAACAATAAAAGCACGATAATATACAATGAAAGCAAGATTATACAATAAAAGCAAGATAGTTTACAATAAAAGCAATATAATATACAATAAAAGCAAGATAGTTTACAACTTTTAAAAAAGCAATATAATAAAGATTGAGACTGAGTATTGCTTTTATTACATCTTGATGATGTTCGCAATAACTTCAATAATACTAAATACTGTGACGATTTCAACACACGTCAGTAAATTCTAGTAAATGTAAAATTAGTCCAAAGGTTTGTTGATTATGAACGCGTTTGGTTATTCTCTTGGCCATTGTCAAAGATTTTTGCTATACAGGGTATGGCTGAAAAAATATCACCCATATAAACGTCCAAGAAATACTTCCCACATGATAGTAAGACATTAAGTACATGTTGCGTCACAAATACCTCCCGCATAATATTGAGACATCAACACTATTGCCACTTGACTAAGATCACTAGCACCACACATGTGACAGTTTAAAATCTGGGAAGTAATTATGTCGCACCTTGAAGCCAATGTCTTACCGCTATGTGGGAAGTATTTCTGGGAGTTATATGTAGGGTCTATTTCAGTCGCACCCTGTACTATAATCATAAATATTGTGTAAGTGATATTTTAGAAGGGTGTTAAGAATATATTTATTTCCAGCAAGTTTTATAACGTCTGTAACAGTATTAACTAATATGAAATATCCACCTACCATGTAAAAGGGAATTGAGAAGAACGTTTGACGACGTGTTACTCCCGTCCGTCGTTCACTGCCCTCGTGAGGACATCCAAGGTCATCTGTATCTGCATATACACCCGACTTGCTGTTTTCACAAATTTGTCTCCTCAACCGTGATCGTTTTCAATAAAAAATTACAACAAATGCTTTTCATGACTCTTTTTGGGAAATAGCAACAGTACGAATTCTCACTTAGCCGTCTATGTTTTCTTTCGGCTGAACTGCTATCGCCTTCACTTCTGCAGCTCCCTTCCACCATGCAGGCTGGGCAGCTACTCAATCACTGGTCATCTACCTACTTTCTGATTTCCTGCCTCTCTATGCTTATATGGATACTGGCTGGGATCTGACCATCCCTATCCGTTCCTTTGTATTCGGGAACAAAAGACCACCCGAAAGCCAGATGGGTGTTTAAATCTTCAAAAGATTCTGCTTTTATGATTATCTAAAACAATATTTTATGTTTGCCAATACAAAGGCGGATGAAGACAGATATCCTGAAAATCCCTAAAACTTAAAATTAACTCAAAGATTGATTGGAGACGGATTTCTGGACAGCTTTGGGTACTTAAGTTGACTTAAAGGAAAAAGAATATATATATTTATCTCTTAATGATGAAGAGGAATCGTATTGCTACAAGTGTAAACCCTGGGATTGAACAAAAAATTCCCCAAATTTTATCAAGTATAGTATCATTCAGAACAAAGCCAGTAGCATTTCAACACCACCGAGCAGACCCCAAACCTGTACAAATCTTGACAAATGGTCATACCCGCAAAAAGATTTCCTTGACTCGGGCGCCGTATATTCGTGTCATCGCAAAAGATACTGGAAGTATGGTCGATTACTTGTGTCACTTCATCACTCCACCGGCCATGACATCTTTACAAGATTCAGATCAAATCAATAATGGAGTATTGCTGGGTTATTACTACCCAGGTCTCACAGGTCCAGCCTTAGCAAAGTTCTAAACAGAGTTTGAATACACGGCCTTGAGGTTGATGAATTATTTTCTACCTTCGAAACTTTATTCCACAGAAGAACTAGGCTCTATCGCGATTACTATGACAGATGTTCAGACGAGTTACATTCCTTAGTTCAGCTCAGACCCATCATGAAGTGGCAACTCATCCCCATTCCCTTCGTGCTTATTTGATAGGGAGTAAGTTTCCAGAACTATCATTCTGTAGAACAAACTCCCCAGAGGATGCTTCCCTGAAAACTACAATTTTGGTCTCTTTAAAAAGCGATATCTATCCTACGTATCAACATAATGTGCAATTCTTAATCCATGATTCCCGTTACCTTACAACAATCTCACTCAGTATTCCTCTATATAGAATGGTTCTTGGGCCTTGTATCGGGTGAACTAACAGTATAAAAAACGTATGATGATAGACACTTAAAGAAGGCTGAAGGCTACAACGGCCGATATATTATAAGTGGGAAAACTAAGATTAGAATCTAAAAGAAATAATGGTCTCTGCTGTCGTCGAGTGTATCTCGTATCCAAGAATTTAATTTCTTCTTTGCTGATCGCTTCCTTTATGATCATGGCGTTGATGACTAAATTCGCAGCCAACGCCCAAGTTCAAGTTGTTGAGGTCTGTGGGTTCGGTTTAGCTGATCCTGGGTTTGCATTTTTGACCTTGCCACCAAGGATGACCCTACCTTGAATTTAGAACTCTCGACGGTATCGCTCTCAGAGTCATTGGAGAAAATAAATTATATATATATATATATATATATATATATATATATATATACAGGGTGTCTCAAAAAATGTACTCACACTTTAACTGTCTCTAACATGCTTTTTTTGCTTTTTATGCAGGTGTAATTAATTAATCACAGCATGGCATGAAAACAACTTAATTTGGAAGAGAGGAAGTTTGTCCTGAAATGTTACTGGAAGACCGAAAACGCCATTGAAGTGCAAAGACGATTCAGAAGGGAATTCGCAAAACCGCCACCAACGCGCCGGACCATTGCTCGCATCAGAGACAAATTTGAAGCAGATGGAACCGTCCATAACGTCAACAAGAAACGTTCTGAACCACCACGGACATCCACGAGCACCGGAAAAGAAGAACAGGTGCAGGAAACACTCCTTCGATCACCAGAGAAATCACTTCGACAAACTGGTCGGTAAACCCACATCTCAAAAGATAGCGTCTATCGCATCATGAAGCGTCTGCACTGGAAATGTTATATTCCAACACTAATCCATGCTCTCAATGAAAACGATCCTGACCGGAGAGTTCAATTCTGTGAATGGTACCTGGCAAAATGTGCAGAAGATGCAGGGTTTCCACACACAATTGTGTGGAGCGATGTGGCAACTTTAATTGAAATGGCTCCATTAATCGCCATAATTGCACGTACTGTGGTTCTATAAATCCTCATGTAACACTTGAACACCATGTAAACTTACCAGGAGTAACAGTGTGGTGTGGGATATCCTCATTGGGCATCATAGGACCATTTTTTTTAACGAAACTGTCACTGGGGAGAGTTATCTCAACATGCTTCAGGAGTTTGTCGGTCCACAGTTTTCAGAGATGTTTAGTGATGACGTCGAGATTTACTTTCAGCATAATAATGATGAAAAAAACTGAATAATACAAGATAAACTTTTGGGTCAGCTAGGACTATTCCCTATCAGGTCAGCGTTACTAGAATGGAATCCGACTTGGCTCTTTTCCTTTTTGTTTCTGAAAACTTTTACTCGCCATTCTAGTTAATTCATACGCTTCAATATTATTACACAAGAATTATTTTTTTTTGTCGTATGTGATTATTTGACAAACGAGGTCACTTTTCAATCACAATATTTTCCCAACCAGCCACAGCTATCACCCCGACCAGAGATCTCTAAATCCCAGCCAGGTGCAGGTTCGATACCCACTGTCGCATTTTAACAAACTGTACTGGGAAATTAATTACCCATTTTGCTTCTGGCACATCTACGATGGATGCATCTCTAACACGATTTCCGTTTATCTTTAACAAACGAACGCTAGGAATTTTTTTTCAAGACATTTGTTTCACGAGAGCATTGCTTGAATTAGCGACAAACCTCTTTTAAAAGGAGACTTTTGAGCTGTGAATGGATGATGAAACGAGAGGCGTTTTGTCAGTAGCTGTTATTGTCGACTCGAAAAAGCCAACTCCTGTGAAAATCACTTACTTCGGGCTATCGTGACGGCCTTGGGGAAGGCAAAGTGAATCTGGCAGACGATTCAGAAAATAAAAAGTCACACACACACACACACACACACACACACAGAGAAAGAGAGAGAGAGAAAGAGAGCAATATTTCGGTACGAATAAAAACCTGATTTTCGCATGTAGTTACGATAATACTATCTTTTACATCACGATATATCACGACACATATTTAGATACAGTAAGTTGAGATCTTGGAGTTATTATTACATTTTTTTAAATGTATCAAAATTGACAACATTTTCATGTAATTTGTTTAAAGAGAAAAAAATCGAAGATGGCGGCGTTCTACACGTTGCAGACAATTACAGATAGTAGTTAAATGTATCACCTTTGACATTTTAGGAATTCACATAAAGCGATATTTTGTCTGTGTGTCGACAACTTGTATCAGTAGGAGGTGTAGGCCTTAATAAACTTTCTATCAGTCCGTATATATATTTTTAACAAATTGCGTTTATAATATAAGCAGGGAAATTTAATTTGTACAACAACTGTAGAAATATGTTTTAAATAGTTTATCTTTGTTAATCTTTGTTTTTCTAATTTATAAATCTATCATTAGTCTGTGCATTGAATACTGTTGCCATATCTGGTCTGGTGCTCCTGCTGTGTATCTCAAGATTCTTGGCAAAATCCAATGACGGATCTGTAATTTAATCGTACCTGACCAGGTTTCTTGGCTTCAGCACCATTCTCACCGACGTCATGTGGCTTCTCTCTGTCTATCCTACAAATATTTTCATGCCAGTTGCTCTGGTGAGCTTCTTTCCCTGGTGCCCTAAATACATGAATTTAAGCGTGCTACTAGATTATTATAAAATACTTACCAAAATCCTTTGGTAAATGTTTGTTACTGGTTCATAAACTGACTTTATGATGTAAAAATACGAAAGGGAGGTAATATATACCAATAGCTGCTACTACTACCATATATTAATAATATTGAAAATCCAATATAGCCCACTAATATTTTCAATTGTCAACAATTTTCTGTTCAATTGCTCATCGCCCACCCAACAGCTGAAATCACCCAACGACGGGTGATATCGCCCGGGTTAGCAAACCCTGTTTTAAAACAAAGATTCAGCTACAATTTCTGACCGAGAATACATATTATTATTACCTTTGCTTCTGTATAAATCTTTCATTCGTCCGTGCATTGAATACCATTGGCATATCTGGTCTGATGCTCCGGCTGTACATCTCGAGATTCTTGACAAAATCCAATGACGGATCCGTAATTTAATCGAACCTGACCAGGTTTCTCGACTTCAGTCTCTTTCTCACCGACGTGACGTGACTTTTCTCTGCCTTGTCTACAAATATATCATGGTAACTACTTTGATGACCTTCCCTACTCCCGTTAATTCCCTTCAAGGACACATGGCATAGTGGATAAAGGCGTTGGTTAGACCCATTGACTAGACCCAAAGAGTGTGAGTTCAATGCCCTGTTAGTGGAGAACTTAGGGAGGAGAATTAACAGGAGATAACAAATAACTAACATTAAACATGGCACGTGTAACTAGAACAGTCTATCCCAGTGAGCGAAATAAAGGGTTAAGTTCGACATTCCAACCACCTGAAGAAAGCCGGGGCGTACAACGACCGAAACGTTGTAATAAATATGGTGACAAAGATGTGTACAACAGTCCGAATTTTGTAAATAGTGTACATAATACCTCATCTCCGAAATATAGACAGATACAATTATTTTAAAGCGTCAAAATTAGGCCAAGGAATACATGGTGATTGACTTTTCAAAAGTAATTTTAACGGAGTAATCTCGAGTGACTTTTGATCAACCTGATAGATGGGCCAAAGAATGGATTTTATCCAATTCAGACGTTCTTGTGGCTAAAAGAAAGTAACAAGGAGGTTGCAGTGTTATGATATAGGCTGGAAATATCGATCTAACCATTATTGGGCTATTCAAAGTTCACCATGCACATAAACTGAGAAATGCTAACTATTGTGATTTTATGAAGAATAGTTTCATGTGTCCTGGGTAAAACGATAAACTACATCAAGGCCTTTGATTAGAAGGTTTTGAGGAACGTGGAACCACCTCTTAATTGCTGGTCTTCTCAGGTTCACCCTGGGGTGGTAGCACCTGTCAGGGTTCCAGCTATGGGCAAATAGTTACCCCCCACACCAAAAAAAGGGGGTCAAAACAATATGAAAGTATAAAAATAGGTTTTAATACCAGTAATACATTTTGGACAATATTTTTACTAGCAATACATTTTTGGAAAAATATTCCGTTTTTGAAAAAAAAAATATTACAGTACTACATTTTTTAAAAAAATATTACCAACGAGACATTTTTGGAAAAAATATTACCCGCAATAAAAATCTTGTCGGCATTAAATAAAACATTGAGGTTGATATACCGTAAAACAAAATAAAACAAACCAAAACCAGGGTATGACGATAAACTACATCTGGCAGCAAAGCCTCTGATCGGGACATTGAAGATTTTCAGGAGCGTGGAACCACCTCTTAGTAAAGTTTGTATTTTTGCTATCTCTCCTAATCCTTGTTCTGACATGCTCGTCAGACAGAGGTTATGCATTTTCCTCCGTCCGTTTTGCTTTTAATATGTGCTGTGAGTTGTTTCTAACAACAGGAGAGTGTAGAAATCTTTGGAGAAAGAAAGCATAAATAATTTATCACTCACTGGGCACGATGATGGCAAAAGAAGCAGGGTAAAACTGCGGGTAATCTACTTGATGAGTAAATGAGTAGTAGTATAACCTCCTCTATTCTCGTACACGTCTCCTTGGCCCCGTTGGTGTAGTCTCGCTTTCTGTATGTGCAGCCACTGAGTTCGGACCATCGCACGGCTATTGGATAAGGAAAGTTATACAGCTTCCAAACTAGTTTAGAGATTGATGCCAGTATACGTCTCCGATCGTCCAGTTTTGCTTAAAAAATAGACTAACGTATGAGAAACTGTTTTTATAACTATATCAGAACTGATATCTGCAGATTGCTCAGTTTCCAGCAGCAAGTTCGAACTCCTCTATAGGAATGTTTGCAGCATTTAAATTGTATTTAAGTTTGTCCTTGAAGCGTAACCATCTTTCCTAATGCTTGTTCTGACATGCTCGTCAGACAAGGGTTATGCATTAATATGTCCTGTGAGTTGTTTCTAGCAACAAGAGAGTGTGGAAATCTTTGAAAAAGAAGGCATAAATAATTTATCACTCACTAGACACGCAGTCTCGTAGTTTCAAAGTGAAGTGTGTATTTATGCTTGGCAATGATCCTTCTCATGTATCTAAGCTTACTCATGATTAGAAGATAATTAAATGGCCAATATCAAGTCCTGATCTGAATCCAACTGAAAATCTTTTGTCAATTGTGAAAATGAAACTATACGAAGGTAGCAAACATTATAACAGCAAAGCAGATTTATGGGAAGATATTAAAACTATCATGTTGGAAACCTAACCTGCCGAAGAAAATAAACTTAACAAAATCAATGGATAATAGATTACTTGCTGTTACTGAGTATAAGGATCACTATATTAAAATGTAAATGATTAAAAAAAATCATCTTCCGTGTTTTCTTATTTGTTCTATTATATGTGATGACTAGCAGCATGGCGTTGCCCGTGCTTGATTCAAAAATCGTACGACTCATACAGCAGTTGCTATCACTTGACTTAAAATATTTTTGCCCTTCCTTGCCTTTAAAGGAGTGCCCTTTGCCGTGCTGATGTTGCTACATGCCTTACTTCTTGCCTATCTCACACTGCGAATTTTTTCTAAGGTCTATACTAAACATTAAATCTGTTACGAACAAAGAACTAAACAAAATGAACACAAAACGATCAGCTTTAAAAAAAGAACTCGTAACTGGAAAAACCGAATGAAAAAAGAATGATAACAACAAATACTTTTTTACACCCAACCCAGTTCTGTGGAATCAGGATCAACGTTGAGTTTAAGCAAGGGAATGAGCCAATTGGAGTAAAGTGCCATGCAGATTTAAATTTTTCCAACTTGTGACGAATGCAGCTATCGATTCTTTTTTTGCATGCTAGCATGCTAGTTAACATTCGTGTCAGTCGGCTGTTGGCTGTTGGCTCTCACGCTGGCCAATAGAATCTTCCTGCCTATTCGTGGCAGTCAGCTATTGGCTCTCACCCTGGTCAGTAGAAAATGACCGCAAACTAAATGAAAACTGCCATAGAAGCATTAAAAAATCGATTATTTCCATTATCGATGGGAGTTGGGAAATGCAAAGTCGGTCTTGGCCTTTCCCGCTAACTTGGAGCATGTGCATGTAAATTTGGATGCAAATCCGTCGAGAATTGCGACCGTGCATTCGCTACACACACACACACACACACACACACACACACACACACACACACACACACACATACTGCCTTTTATAGATAGAGATCAATTCTGGATGATTTTATTACCTTTTCAGTGAAGTAAAATGCGATTATTTGGTTTTGCATAATATCAAATAACTTCAATAACTTAGATATATTGATGTAACAATATTTAACATGGCATACGGATGAAAAGAGTTAAAGAAAATGATTTTATTTTTTTTTTGTCAGAAAGGGATTCATTTTCCCAGGATATTGAGAACAGGTTGAAAATCTTACACAATGCGATTCAGCGAAACACAGCTGGCATGTTCAGGGGCCAGAGGTGAAGTCGTCTGTTGAAAGGTGTTCGAAGTATAATTTCCCTAGAAAAATTATAATTGTGAGCAAAAAAGGCAGAAGATGACGTCAAGAAGGCTGACATCATATAAAAATCCTCCGGAAGAAGGAGGGATCTTCTAAAATTGGAATAAAAAAAATAGAAATCGGATCTAAAGAGACTGGTTGAATTTTAGGATTTATAAACAAAAACCCACATATTGGCCCGCACCATACCAGTTAGAAGGGACACCCATAAATAGAAGTGCCCACGGGGGCCATAGTCCAAGCCAGTTGCAGTCGGATAACACTGTTTTGCCAAACTAATAATAATAATAATAATAGTAATCTGCTTGAGAAGAAAAAAAAACTCCGACGATAAACCTTGTGCCGTTATGGAAAGTACAAATAACAGTACTTGAAGTTAAATTCAATTGTCGCTGAATAAAGACTCCGATGATAAACCTTGTGCCATTCCAGAAAGTATAAACCACAGTACTTGAAGAAAAATCCAGTCGTCGTCTGGACACCCTTAAAGAAGTTACCCGAAATTTTCGTTCCGTCGCCCGATATTAGAAACGGATTGGGAAAAGAAGTTAACAAAAAAAAAAGAAGAAAAAAAAAAAAAAAAATTTTGTAAATTTTTAAATTTATTATTGCATGTAATAAACTCCTTGGTTAAGCTTGGTTGAGATATCCAAGTGATAATTCTCTCTTAAGATCAAAAATCACAACGTGGTTAAGACAGGTCATAGTTAAAGAGGTCAACTTAAAGACCAGCTGCTGTGTCAAACGCCATCAACGACCGACGAGTGTGGGCTGACGGCTTGTTCTCCGACCAAAGACAGCAGACCGTGCCCAGGCTACGCCGCCATATTGATATTACCTACAATTTTAACCCAGGCTTTGTTTTGACATCTAAATTGATTGTTTAAAATTTGACAATATTTTTTCAAAGTAAAATCCGAATTATCGAAGTTTATATGATTTGCTTAATAACTTCAAACAGGATGTTGACTTTCGCACGGCTTTTTTTTTTAAAGTATGTAATTATAAAGCTTGATATTTTTCTTATTAAATTTTATATTAACTATGATGAAAAAAAGGAACTCAGACAAAATATTACCAAGATCCGCATATTAAAAGTAAAAGGATCGCATGTGGCTGAAGAGCCGCGGATTGGCCACTTCTGATATAAATACCTTCTGGAAAATATTAACATTTTTCTGTCATTGTAGGACATTGGATTAGACACTCTTAGTTTTTACAGACAAGCTACAATATAACATCATTTTCAAGTTTGAAATATTGTTACACTGAGATCTGCTTAGTTTGAAAACTATGAAGTTAGTTCTAACGAATAGTTTACAGTAAGTTTTTATATGTTAAATATGAGTAAAATCGTTATTTTCTGACATTCAGGGTTCAAATTGTATTAAGATTTCCTGAATTGGACACGCATCTCATGTAGAATGACCCCAGATCAGTTGAAAGCAAGAAGCAGCTGACATGGATTTGGAAGACGTCTTTGGTAATTCCAGTTTCAGAAAAAAAGAAGCTAAAAACCAAAAGAGCGTATGAAAAGAGGCAGTTCCGTAAAGTCAAAGATATCCGTTGGCTGCCAGAATTTCTAATACAGTCGATTCGGTATGAAATGTCTCTGTCGAGTCGGCCTCAGTTAAAATCCCAGGGCCTACAACGGACATAGAAGACAATATATATATATATATATATACGAGTGGGAGCTGAAGAATTCCTACCCAAAATTTTTCATAATAAATGCTGATATCAGGTTATTTTTGGAAACTGATCGGGCGGTGAAGGTTTCAGTAAACCTCATATCTATCTATCTATCTATCTATCTATCTATCTATCTATCTATTTCCAGGAATCAGAAAAATTTTCGATTGGATTGGATATTTAATTCCACCAGATATGACTAATTTTGAAAAAAAATGAAAGGTTGTTTTTCCATAAACAATAATAAATATTTAATATATAATAAAAAATGTGTGTTTGTGTGTGGATATGTGTGTGTTCATGTCCATAAAATAATTGAACTAAACCTAAAAACAAAATAAACCATAAATTCCACAAATTATATTTTTAAATGTCTATAATTTAACAGAAACCATTATTTTATACCAACGGCTTCCCATACTTAATACATTTTTGAATTATACGCATGGTCATGTGTGACGTCATGAGCTGCGGTGCGATTTTCGCTTCCAGCGTCTTATATGCACGTGTTTATCGTTGCTTGGAAATTACGTTCAGACAATTACTGCAAGACATTGGAATAGTGATACTGGTCGAGACTACATTGTTCTCTCTACTAAACCTGATTGTTCGTACTAACACTTTCTACTTCTCTGTATATATTCCTGTTTGTAATATATCTGTGTTATTCCATACCTGTTTTCGAGTTCTTCTTTATTGGTTCTACCTTGGACTATCACCGTGGTACAAGGAACCGGACCATAACACATTCATCAACTGGTTTCCTTTGGATGAAGAAACCATCAGTATATATCGCATAATTGTTTTTTTTTAATATTCCCTCTTTTAAATACTCGTATAAAAAAAACAAGTGTAACATAGCGATTTCCAAGCTTAGCTTGGATGTGGCACAAGGCCGAAAGTAAGAGGCACCCAGTGAGTATCGAACTCATTACACATTCGTAATTGTTCTAGCGAGACAAGCTTTCTAACCAATTCAACACCTCGAGGTGCCCAAACAAGTGTAACATAAGGGTTCGAATCATTAAATGCATATATATATATACATATAAACAAAACAGAAAACAAGTCACATCTTACAACAAACTTTGCCTACGTCACAATGTTAACTAAAATTTTGGTAATATCATCAGTTGTGTCTACCTTTCCTGATGATGATTTAAGAATGTTCAAAGCTTGGACCATATTTTCTATACATTTTTGTGTAACTCAGAAAATTGAACATGTATAAAAAGAACTCAAAACATATCTAATTCATAATTACACTTATATGTTCTTATCGACAATTATTTCACATGAAATTGGTATCTATGTAAGTTTAATAACATATATGTATCAAAGTATATATATATATATATATATATATATATATATATATATATATATATATATATATATATATATTTCAAAAAACTTGCAAATATAATTTATAAATTCATTGAATCATTCATACAAAAACAAATATAGAGGTTAATGAATTAAATGGCAAGAATACATCTTCGCAAACAATATAAATAAGATACACCAACCCCGAACCTCTATATGAATGATATGATCCCTGTTTATAAATTCCAGTTGCATAAAGTCTTTTTATTTGTTTTTTGTTTGAATGATTGCATGAATTTATAAATTATATTTGCACCTTTTAATTGAAATTAAAATAACTGATCCAACGTGCAACTCTCGGATAATATTTTGACATTACTGTAATTATTGAACAATATAGTTCATGCCATATTCACGGAAAATCTACCAGTAAAAAAGAATTCTCTTATTGCTATATTTGTACAAAAACGCAGAACCTTAAAATTTAAATTCAAACTAAGCGTTGCGTTGAACGTTCGAAAACAATAACACATTCTCATAGCATTTTTCGGATTACATCTCTATTATCGTTGTCCTCTTATTACTGAGAAGTAAAAAAACAAGAACAAATCTATTTCCATACCTGAGGATGTCTGTAGGAACAGACGAAAGCTTGTAAAAAATTAAAAAGACCTTATGTAACTGGAATTTATAAATGGGGATCATATAATTCATATACAGGTTCGGGGGTTGATGTATCTTATTTATATTGTTTGCGACGAAGTATTCTCACCATTTAAATCATTAACCTCTATATTTGTTTTTTGTATGAAGGATTCATGAATTTAAATATATATATATATATATATATATATATATATATATATATATATATATATAATATTGATATTATCAATGCTCTATTTGTAATATTGAGCATCATATGAAAATATCTGCTTCAAATTTAAATCTAAAAATTATATATATATATATGTGTGTGTGTGTGTGTGTGTGTGTGTGTGTGTGTGTGTGTTTGTAATTGTGTATATGGGAAGTAGTATTACAACGTTTCGGCCGTTGTACGCTCCGGCTTTCTTCAGGTGGTTGGAATGTCGACACATGTCAAAGAGTGTGAGTTCAATACCCGGTTAAGGCAGTGGAGAACTTTCAGAGGGAAATTAACAGATAACTGATAACTGACATCCATTAAATATGGCACGTGGAACTAGAACAGTCTACCCCAGTGAGCGAAATAAAGGTTTAAGTTCGATATTCCAACCACCTGAAGAAGGCCGGAGCGTACAACGCCCGAAACGTTCTAATAAATATGGCGAAAAAGATGGGGGCAACGTTGATATACTCTACGTGAAAAGGAAACATGACGAAAGAATACTAAAGAGTATATCTAGTCTAGTGAGGACAATAGTCCGAATAATGTACACACACACACACACACACACACACACACACACACACACACACACACACACATATATATATATATATATATATATATATATATATATATATATACACGTTTCATTAAATAATATAGACAAGTGTTGTTTATTTATTTTATGTAAATTCTTTTCATAACGTCTAATAAGTTTAATAACATTATCATTGAACGAAGAAAGAAATTCACAATATTGATCCATATTTTTTAATACAATCTAAGCTTTCGGCTTACATAAGCCATTATCAAAGATGTCAATTACAACATATTAAGCAATATACGGACAAGACAGTGATGACAGTCTGTGAATGTTTACATAGATGATCTCTAAGCAACGATAAACACGTGCATATAAGACGCTAGAATGTTTGTTCTAAGTAAAATATGAGCATTACTTTTAGGAAATCTAGTTAAAGAATCCATACTAAAAGACATTGAAACACACCTCTAGTCCAAATATTTGATTGTAAAGAATTTTAAATGTGTTGTTTACCTTTCTCGCATACCATGTTGACTGGAAGAGTGACGAAAATATACTAATACCTAAAAAATTTATTTATATTCTGAAGTTAATTTTTCTTTTAATTCGGATTAGCTTTGCGCCATTATGTTTGATTAGAACCGAAATTTAATTTCCAAAAATGCATTTAAAATTTTTAAAATGTGTTTTTTGTCTTTACGCTCTATCTCTCTTTCTACTGTCAGAGAAATGCTCTCTTCATACCGCACCCTCTCTATTCATCATTCGACTCACTCTTACTCTTCTGTGCGCAGGGTAATAGACTTGCCTCCTCCTATCTTGCGAGTTCGTTTCTCATATTCTCTGACAACGCTTAGCAATTAATTCTGGAATCTGTTGCCTAGATCGCAATATCTTCTGCCCGGAAAAAAAAAAATGTCTCCATTTCACAGGTGGGCGACCTCCTGTGTTTATTTTCATTTTTAGCTGTCTGGATTCTACCCAGCTCCTTCATCATTTGCTACCACAACCCTACTTCTATCAAATAGCTGGGATATTCTATCTCGACATTCATCGGGTGCTTCGATCTCTCGACCATAGATCTTCGTAATACCATTCCCTCCTCTTTTTCGGAGTTATAGCATTGTATCTTATTGCATTCTCTCAAGTGCCCCCCTCTATCGCATTTGTAACACAGTATCTCACTCCGTCTTCTCATTGTTTGGCCATCTTTTCAACAGCTCCAACATTTCTCTTTTTACTTAGCTATCGCTTCTCTCACTGGGCCCAAACTCGCTTCTTTCCTGTTGCTCGTTTAAATTCGTTTTGGATCAAGTGTTCTATATTTACTACATTTTGGTTTTTCCCAATCGGCTGCTTCAGGAAGCAACCCTTGATTGGCGTGAAAGTCTTCAGCCTTGTGTCCATCTCTATTACACAAAAAACACACTGTTGGAGTTATCTCCTCCTAAATTTTGAAACCACCACTTGGGGGCGCTCTCGAATACTATATATTCTCTGCGAGATCCTGTCTCATTCTCTTTTTCTTTTCTCAATTTCAGCAGATACTTATGTGTCATACTTGATACGCGCTTAGGTGATCATGTATCTTTCGATACATGGTTGACGAAGCATTTCTTTCTGCGGTAGACCAGTTGCCATCTGATGGAGGATAAGAAGAGGATTCATACCTTACCCAAAGGTATTAGCACGCGTAAGTGCATGTAATGAATTCGATTAGAATTCGAACTTGGATCTCCGATTCCACAATCTGAGCCGCTATCCATTATTCCACCGTATGTAATCTCTCGTGAAGATTACGTTTTTCCCTTTCGCCATGGACATCACACACACACACACACACACACACACACACAAACACACACACACACATTCACTCACGCATACCCTGAAATACAAACTCTCCACATTAATTTGTTACACAAACATTATTTCTTTATTCTTTTTAAAAAATTTTTTTTGGTAATACATATTATATATATATATATATATATTTTATATATATATATCTTTGTGTATATATATATATATATATATATATATATATATATATATATATATATATATATATCTGTCCTTGTTGTTTTCTTTCACATTTCCTTTTACATTTCTTTTGGCGGACTCATACTCTGAAAGTCCACCATATTTGTTGTGGGCTTATTTCAAGAGATCACACGTGTTCATCTCACAACGCGTACACACACAGACCCGCAACATCACCAACGCGTAAAAACCAAATCTCCCTCTTGGTCACGTCCCTTGCCCAATCTTCATGTTCCTGAGGTCAGTTTGATCTGACATGCCCCCTCTTTACACACCCGTGGCGCACCTGCAGTAATTCAATGGTTTTTCTCTATTCTTAACTCATCCCTAATGGTTAGTCGAGCCAACATTGCTCTTGCTCGCCATTGCCTCCTTAAATACTTCCTTGACTGAGGATTTCGGAGAAAGTCGATAAAATAATCTACCAGCTGAAACTCGAAGGTCGAATCGTATCTGCGATCTGCGAACTGGACCAGAGGAAGCTACCTTCACTAATGTTTCGATCTTCAACAACAATCCTATCAGAGTCTTTCTTTCTGTTCAAGCCCCCGTCAATAATCACATTGATTCTGTGGGACTGGTTAAGCCACCAAATTGGCTACTAAGTGTGAATTGCAACTCTGACCAGGTAAACTATTTTCTTTGAACAGGGCCAACAAAATGTCGGAAGCTACGCCCTCGGTATAATCAAAACCCAGAGCGGCTATTTCCACATCAGTCATCACATATATTATGGCCTTTTTTTGAGGGGTCACATCAAGTGCTTAAATTTATCATCCCTGTCATCAAAATGCGAACATGTGACATTCATGTTTTCCCTTAACCTAATGAAGAGACGCCAGACACTTGACCCTCACTATATGTTTCTCTCTCTTTTTTTTTTTTTCATTTGTCGCCATCCTAAATTTAACTTTATTATAACATGAATTTAACCGACCGAAAAAACAAAAAAAACAGTCAAGGAATTCACAATAAATCCGAAGAAAACCCTCGGCGATACACGACCGATTTATTAAAAGGTGCAGAAGAAAACTAACCTACCTTATCTGTTCATCTTATCTTAGTATTTGTTCTCTCTATAGTTGTCTTTGCTGATCATATTCATGGCCGTTCCCCTTGCCTGTATTCTTCCTATGATGTTCTCCATTGTATCCCGGATCGTCCTAGGTCTTAACCCCCGTCTCTTCTTCTTCTCTTCTTCCTCAGTCGCAAGCTTTTAAATGGGTAATACCAACATTACGGCTCATTCTACCTTTTTTTTTCTCCTCGGTTGTGGTCGGTGTATCGCATTGATAGTGTTCCTTTGGGTCTCCCAAAATATTACGATACTGAAATTGTTAGCGATGTCTTAAATTACAGACAAAACAAAAAGACATTCCAGTAAGCAATAAATACACAAACGTCTCACAAGTCATATTGTACACTGATAGAACCTAGAGAGAACCATCTTTATTCGTGTAACAACTGACGGTGTTCAGACCTTTAATTGCATGAAATTGCAGAAGGAAGATTTGAAGCGACTACTAATCAGATGATAGTTATTTCAATTCTGAGGAGAGTAGGTTGAATCGTTGAAAAAAGTGAAACACGTTATGAATTATGTTTATGAATTCAAGAACGTTTTCAAGAACCGAGAACCCAGTAAAACTGAGCAAAACCAACATACCTCACCCTATTCATTTCTAACCGATGAGAAGAAAACATGGTTAATATGTTGCCCGAAAATGTAACTCACATTCTAATAAACAAGATGCCTTTACTTGTTTATAAGAATCCGAGTTACATTTTTCTGTAAGAATATAACTGGTTTGGACATATAGCATGAATGTAACCAAACCCCCGAATTCAATTTCTCAGGACTAAAAAATTCGAGCAACATTTTAACCATGTTATCTTCTCATCGGCTAGAAATGGATAGGGTGGGGTACGTTGGTTTTACTCAGTTTTACTCGATGTTGTCTAGTTAATTCTGTGTTCGATTCTCCTTCGAACCGTTCTTAAATTAATTTTATTGTTTAAAACGGAATTCATAACACGTTTCATTTTTTCAACGATTCAACCTACTCTCCTGAGAATTGTAATAACTCTTTTCTGAATAGTAGGCACTTCAAATCCCCCTTCTGCAATTTCATGCAATTAAAAATCTGAACACGGCCAGTACCCTGTTACACCTATAAGGATGGTTCTCTCTAGGTTCTAATAGTGTACAATATGACTTGTGTGACGTGTGTATATTTATTCCTTACTGGAATGTCTTTTAGCTTTGTCTATAATAGCATTGGTTTCAATCCTAATTGGGAATGCCTGTAAAACACAGTCCTCTCCTCCGTAATTTATTGACAGAAGCATACAAATGCATGCTGTTTTTTTTCTACCCCCCAAAATAGGTTGGTTCTCAGTTTCATCTGACTTAGTCCCGCTCCCTCTTGTCTTGAAGTCAGAACGTTGTGTTTGCTTATCCGAATTTGCTCTTGTGTATCAATCCTAATTCTTAGTTTATGAACTTTTTGCCATATTACTTTAGCTTTGCATTATTACTGTTAATTTTTCTTGTATATATCGCTTGCTCGCTTAATAATATTTTTGCCCTGTTCTTTTCTGTTTTTTTTTTTTTCTTTTTTTGCTTATTGCAATTTTTGTCGATTCTGTTTACTGGATAGTTCTATCTTTTTCTTTACATTTAACTATGGCCACACAATCTACACATATATCTGATCAAAGACAAAATGTCGGTGACTTCATATCCATTTATTTCCAGTAAATAGCAGTTTTGTAGTTTTACAAAACGGGCCAGCACAGCCAAACCACAATGATAATTCAGTAGAGAGAGTAAAATTACTCAATTACTTTATTACTTTGTTTATTTTCATCCTTGTTTTTAAACGCTTCCGTAATGATAAAAAGTAGATTTTAATTGGCATCCATTTGTTTAACTGTTTCTATTTCTGTCAAAATTTGCTTAAAGAAACCAACATGTAGTAAGACTTCACCAAATACATTTCGACCTCCAAGGAAATTTGATGTCTGTTCAGAAATAGGAAAACCACAGGATTGCCTTTGAATGTAATACGTGACAAGAATTATAGACTTCATGAAAATACCTAAAAGCTACTCTGGCGGCGATTTAAATAAAATTAGCAATATCTATCTATCTATCTATCTATCTATCTATCTATCTATCTATCTATCTATCTATCTATCTATCTATATGTATGTAGATAGATAGATAGATAGATATAAATTATGACTATATTATAAATTCTAATTTGAAGAGACGCTAAAATTATCAAAAGTCATTAGCAAGAAGAAACGTTAGGAAATCAAGTGGCATATATATATATATATATATATATATATATATATATATGTGTGTGTGTGTGTGTGTATTGATAATATTAGTGGTAAATATACACATACATATGCAATCATATATCTAAAGTAATTGCAGTCGAGTGAGAGCAAAAGTACGCTTGAATTACGTACAGCATCAGATCTACCCTGTCCTTATCCAGAGATAGATGGGAAGTGAGCCATGTTTGTTTTTTTATACAGTATATCAACTCATTATGGGTTTATTTAATGCCGGATTTTTTTTTGTAGGGGTGGAATTTCGAAGTAATAAAAATATCTCGTTCTTCTTTCACATTTGAATACATGTTAAATAATACTCAGCTTTTGTACATACACTATAGTTCAAAAGTTTGAGGTAAATCTATATTTTTTTTAATTTAGCCACAAAAGTCATTGTTTGGTAATTTAAATAAAAAACAACAACTTATTAACATGGTTAAAATAAAAGAGATACACTGTTTTTTTTTTATTAGAATCTTTTATGACAAAGAAAAAAGAAAATTTTAAAGAAAAATTTTGCTCTCATCAAAATATCCTCCTTTAGCCTTGATTACTGCAGCACAAGTTTTTGTCATTCATTGCAAATTTTTCTCAAAGTATAAGTTTGATAATTGATTCTATTCTTTTTTCAATGTCTCTAAGAGCTCTTTTTCATTTTTTTCAATCTTCTGTCAAATTCATCCCATGCTAATTCTGGCGACCACTTCAAATTTTTGAACTGTAGCGTATACATGTTCGTGTAGACATAATTACTAGAGGCGGTCATGTGGGTTTTATGGTGTAGTCTTGTTGATGTTGTAATTTGGAATACATTTCGATATAAGAAATTTTACGATATTATATGGATTAATGTCATGAAAGTGCTCTTTCATGTTGGTTGGTTTTGTCTGGCGGAATATCGACACCTCTATGGGTTATTTAATGCCGAAATGTAAATAATTTGAACCCAATTGTATGCTTTCAACTAGAGATAAAATGTATTGCTGGTCATTTTAGTGCAAATAGGTATTGTTGGAAATTTTTTATAGAATATGTGTTGCTGGTATTTTTGCTATGATAATTTATTTCTATAATTTCCTATTGTTTTATCTTTCTTTTTTTTTAGGGTTTCACTATTTGCGGATAACTGGGACCCTAACAGGTTAACCACACCGAATCATTGTGGACTTGGGAACAACCCAAATTAAGAGGTGGTTCCACGCTACTTAAAACCTCCAAACGCTTGATCAGAAGTATATCTGACAGATGTAGTTTTCATCGTTATATCCAAAGCCCTCAATATCGCAAAGACATTAGGCGCAGTAGAAAAGATTGACCTATAACATATAGTAGATAAATAAAAACTATATGAGAAGGCGGACCCACATGTAATAGCCTGGGAACTGACAAGGAGGCATCGTGAGATTCGATGATTAAAGAGTTTCCTAAAGTCAAGGCTTTCAATATCAAGACATTAGGCCCAGTAGAAAAAATATTATCCTACAACAAATAGTGGATAAATTAAGAACTATATCAAAAGGAGGACCCACAAGTGAAAGTCTGTGAACTGAAACGATGTCATGGTGATATCTGCTGATTGGAGAGTTTCCTAAAGTTAAGACCTTCGCTATACCCAAAACATTAGACTCAGTAGAAAAGATTAACCCTCAATATATAGAGGATAAATAAAAATGACGAGTTTCCTAAAGTTAAGACCTTCGATAACACCCAAGACATTAGACTCCGCAGAAAAGATTAACCCTCAATAAATAGAGGTAAATAAACCTGGAGAGTTTCCTCAAGTTAAGACCATCGATATCCCCAAGATATCAGGCCCAGTAGAAAAGATTAACCTTCAACAAATAGAGGATGAATAAAAACTATAACAAGAGGATCCACAATTAATAGTCTAAGAACTAACACGATGGCATGTTGGGGTCCGCTGATTAGAGACTTTCCTAAAGCCTTCAATGTCCCAAAGACGTTAGGCGCTGTCGAAAAGATTAACCTAGAACAAATAATGGGTGAATAAAATCTATATCAGAAGGGAGACCCACAATCAATAGTCTGAAAACTAAAAAATTGTTTTTAAAACTATTACAAGAGATTGTTTGGTGGTTAAATTGCGAAATCGAATTGAGAACCTTTGAGAATGTCATGTGAAAAACGTAACGTCTGTATTTGTTGGAGACATTGGAGAGTTAATTATGAAGCCACCTGTTGAATTGCCAGAAAAAACGACCATTTGCATTCAAGAAGACCAATCAATGTAAAACAGAGCTAAATTTACATCAAGATTCAGTAGTCTACAAATAGAGTGTAAACATATTCCCAAGAAATCTCAAAATTAAAGAAATAAATATACGAACATTAAAGGTACTTAGAATTTAACGACACATTCAGTGCCGGTGTTTGCCAGCGAAACTGGTAGATTACAATTTTGACCTGGAAAATATACGGTTTATGTCGTAAGAAAATAAAATGAAAAGTTCTCAGTCTGTTCATATCTATCTATCTATCTATCTATCTATCTATCTATCTATCTATCTATCTATCTATCTATCTCAGATTTCTGTTGTTATCTATCTATCTATCTATCTATCTATCTATCTATCTATCTATATCTATCTAGATCTATTCTATCTATCTATCTATCTATCTATCTATCTATCTATCTATCTCAGTCTGTTTTTCTATCTATCTATCTATCTATCTATCTATCTATCTATCTATCTATCTGATTCAGTCTATTTCATTATCTATCTATCTATCTATCTATCTATCTATCTATCTATCTATCTATCTATCTATCTATCTATCTAAGTATCTATCTATCTCAGTCTGTTTATTATCTATCTATCTATCTATTTATCTATCTATTTCTATCTATCTCAGTCTGTTTATATCTATCTATCTATCAGAAAGATTATCTCTATTTATCTCTCATTTCATCTATATATATATCTATATATATATATATATATATATATATATATATATATATTTTATCCAGAAAATTTTTGAAATATATAGAAATGTCTCTGTTCGTTTTAAAAAACGAATGAAATATGGAGAGACAAACAAATACATATTACTATATTTTATTATATTATTATATAATAAACTAATCTCATTTTTTCTGCCACGCACATAGACAAACACACGCATATCCCTTAACAGTTTGAGGCACGATGGAAGCAATCGTAACAGATAGTAATTCTAGAAAAAGAGTAAAAAAATCCTCACGGGGTGTCCTTCAATTGTAACTTTTGTACTAGAAGAACCTCATTTAAGTAAATAACCCACAGGCTCGTATACACGTGCGTAAATAGACAATGTCAAATTAAAAGTCATAATCTTTTTCTTCAATTTCTGACCATTGTTTTTTCGTTTGTTTAACTCGAAACAATGAGAGGAACGAAAGCACCTGCATAAACAATTTCCCTGTGTGAATCCTGGGTTAGCTGTCTGCATTTTGTGGAGGAAAAAGCTTGCTTTTTGTCTTCATCGTTTCTTTTTATTTTGCCGCGTCTTCTTTTCTTCTTTTTCTTTTTTTTTTCTTTTAAGCATATAAACATTTTCTATCTTTTTTTTCCGCCAATTCGTTGCAGCTATCCTCGTCTATTGGGTTATTGCGTTCACTTAAGCAATCCGACTTATTCACAGTTTGATTTGCTCTGCTCCGCAACCAGACCGAAAAACTGGTTTTCGACGCCCTCTAAAATGACCTTTCTTAAACAAAGTAAATATATATTTCCTCGCCATTTTCCCCCAATTCGTTGCCGCTATTATATGTTCTTATTGCTTACATTGAACGGTATGATAGATAAAATGTGATGCAAAGAATAGGAAATTGTGGAAAGCCATGATCGCCAATGTTCTGAAGGGAGACTAAATATAGAAGAAGTAGAGATTCATTGTTAACTACCTGATGAGACGTTGTTTATTAAACGCTGAAACAAAATGTACAATTTTGTAGTAGTAACTTACATGTTCTAATGTAACAATGTATATTAAATATTTATTGTTCTACTTTTGTATTGAACCCTATTTTAATTACCTTTTGACCGTTTGAATTTTATTCTTCGGTCTTTTACATTCAATATATATATATATATATATATATATATATATATATATATATATATATATATATATATAAAAATTTCAAATTCCCCAAAAAAAATTCACATTTGAAGATGGAACAGAGCTTACTTTAACTCAATTTAATTCAAATAATTATATTGAAGTTTTCCGCTCTTGTTTTGAAACACGAGACCTCTTATATCGCGAGTTGGAATCATATTTTTAAATAAATAATTATATATATATATATATATATATATATATATCTATTATTTATTTAAAAATTATAGCATAAATATGTTATAAAATCACTACAAAAATAGCTTTTTTGTTTCAGAAAAGGTTTCTTATCAAGCGATGATGTTGAATGTAGATTGAAGAAAAAAAGGTTTTAAAAGGTTTAAATTAACCACCATTCCTAAGAAAAACGTTGTATAATGTAGAAACGATATATATATATATATATATATATATATATATATATATATATATATATATATATATATATATATATATATATATATATATATATATATATATAATATACCGTTAATGTTGAAGGACATAGCAACAATGAATTCTATTTTTGTTTTGCATGGAAGATTTCTAAGATGTAAAAGACAACCTTGAAATTTATTGTTTAATTTATTGTAATGTACCTGTCATCTCTGATGATGGATTATGTAAACCGAAAGCTTAGATAGGATAAAAAAAAAACATGTATCAATATCGTGATTTTCTTTCGTCTTTTAATGATAATGTTATTAATTTTTATAGACGATAAAGAAGGGAATTTGCTTAAAATAAATAAACAAAAACTTGTCTATATTATTTAAAAAAGCATGCATTAATGAAAAAAGTACACACAGAATATTACAATATATATATATTATATATATATATATATATATATATATATATATATATATATATATATATATATAACAGAAATAATCAGACATAGAATCAATCAGTAATATTAATGCTATTATTGGTGACATCCATCGCTAGTAGTGTATAATGTATGCATTAAATTACTGTTAATCCATAGAGTGATGTGATCCTCATTTATAAAACTGTTGTCTGTTGTTTCCAGTTTATATTTTTTTAAAATGCAAGTATTTTTGAATAATCCTTTATTCATCGTCAGGCATATCTTTTCCTTATAAAATCAAAAACTTGGAGACGAAAAATTGTTTGTAGACCGAAAGATGTTTTTTTTGAGAATGTGCTATTATTAACGATTGTGTACAATATCGGAACGTGCAAAGACGCAACGCTAAGTTTTTCAAAATTTTAAGTGAGAATTTTATTTGATGTGGTAAATCAACGTATTCTATTTTACATGTGTTTTCAGTTAATATGTCATGAACTAAGCATATAGTTCAATTAATATAGTGTTATGTCTTAGTAGTATTTTTTTTTTATAGGAATTTTTTTTTGTACTGCGTATCGATAGTTTTTTTATAAACATAAAACATTGGGCAGCATATAATTTATATACAAAGAAATAATCACACATAGAATCAATCAGTAATATTAATGGTATTATTGGCGACATCCATCGCTAGTAGTGTATAATGTATGCATTAAAATATTGTTAATCCATAGATGATTGATCCTCATCTATAAAACTGAAGAACATTTGTTTCAAATTTTATATTTTTAATAAATGCAAGTACTTTCGAATCATATATATAGTCGACTCTCCTGTCAGATTGGTTTTATGAGGGTCAAGCAGATCAGTTCCCAGGAAACCGACAGCCCGACACCGGCACATGAGATTTGATTATAGTGGTGAAGGCTTCGTGCAGGACCATCCACACTTTTTGAAGGGCCGATTACAGAGACCTGGTGCACTACGTGCCACAAGGTTCCCAAACGACCCTCCGCAGGTTTTGAATTTAGAGTTGTTCTTCTCCTAGACCAGTTGCCATCCAAGGCTATAGAACCCAGTCTGTCCTGCTATTTTACCCATAGCTGGAGGGAGAGGAAGAGGATTCATACCTCCCCCAAGGGTATTAGCATGTAAGTGAATGCAATGGATTCAACTAGAATTCGAACTCGGCTCTCCGATTCTTCAATTCAAGCCGCTATCCATTACTCCACCGTGCCTTTATATATATATATAAACTAAAATTCAAATTTTGAAACACCCCATACATAGGATGTGATGAACTTGATAGAAGAATGAAATGAAAGAGACTTTTAAAAAAAATGGAATCACCTATGAAACTTATAGATTGAGAAACTTTTTCAAAATCAAGGTTAAATGTGGATATTTTTGACAAGAGCAAAATTGAATCAAAAAATGCTTTTTTCCTTTTTGTCATAATAAAATTTCTAATAAAAAATATCATTTCTCACTTTTTTTACCCATGTATAATAATTTTCTCTTATTTAAAGTACAAAAAGCTACTTTTTGGGAACAATTTAAAATTTACCAGATGTCTCCTCAAACTTCAAAAATATATATATATATATATATATATATATATATATATATATATATATATATATATGTGTGTGTGTGTGTGTGTGTGTGTGTGTGTGTATAGGTAGCCTGTATATTTTGTTCGGATGTGATCTCAATATCCACTTTTATATTTGCATAAATTCTATTCAGGATATCAGTACACTAGCCCATAATTATAGCCTACCCATAAGATTATATATATATATATATATATATATATATATATAAATATATAAAATAATGGACTCTCCCGTAAATTTTGACGTATGAGGATCTGACAGCTTATTGATTCAGTTATGAATTTTTTGCGATAATCTTAAGTGGACATTTAAGACCCGCTAGTGATTTACAAAGGAGGCGACATATGGAACAAGTGTGAGGATTGTGAGATGAGATCCCTGTTAGATTGGGCGACCTTTTAGATCTTGCTCTCGCTTCTTGAAGATGATTCAGACAAGCAGATTAAAAATTGCTGAGTCCACTAAAACACGTTGATCTCCATTCTACCCGCTCCAATGCGCTCAAGGGTGTCATGTTGTATATTGACTGCTGACAAGTTGCTTTTCAGCTTGTCTTTGTATCTTAGCCATGGGCGTCCTACATTCCTGTAGCACTGATCTAACTCACTGTACATTAGGATCTTGGGTATCCTGTCATCAGACATTCTCAAGACATGACCAGTCCACCGTAACTGAGACTGTATGATAAAAGTCTCGATTCCTCCAATATTACACCTGTTAAACAGGTCTACGTTAGATGTCCTATCTTGAAGCTTAACTCCACAGATTGGACTCAGACATTTTATATATATATATATATTATTATATAAAATATATATATATATATATATATATATATGTTTGTCCATGACTCTGAGCCATACAAAAGGATGGCAAAGAACAACAACTCTGTAAACCCCGTATTAAATAATTATTAAAATCGAATAACCCGCTCAAAAACATATAATTTTTAATATTTTTAGTTTTTTTTTTTGATGAATATATATTTAAATTTATTTTATATAATATATATATATATATATATATATATATATATATATATATATCAAATATATTGTTGAAATTTGACTAATACATGGAATAATAATGCAACACAAAATTACTTAGAACAAAATGTATTGAAACAAGAAAATGTATACAAATATTTACATATAAAATTTTGTATATTCCTGGTAAGACCGTTCTAAATGGAGAATATGTTGACTGATTCGCAGTCAGGCAGAGTCATCTGGTTTGAATCTCTTGAATTCTCTTCCAGGTACCAACCATATTTATATATATATATATATATATATATATATATATATAAAAAGTTTGAAAATTATCTCAAACCTTTTTAAACATTTATTCCTAATTTTTTTTTTTGTTTCAAAAGTTTATGCAATTTAGAAAAAATGTTTAATTTCGATGTAAAATTCTGCCACAGTTTTATCCATCTCAATTTATCTAAAAAATTTCTTAGATTAAATTTTTTTTGATAAATTAAATATCCAATTGCATTTTCAATTCATTTTTTTTATATATATTATTTATGTCATCAAACACAAACAGTATTGCATCACAGCTCCAGTATTTCATTGACTAGAACAAACAAATGCCTCAAGCCCGGAATTTTAAACCGATTTGGTGCCGGTTTTTCTTTATCTGCCAATGAGCCATCTTCATTTAAACAGAATCCTTAATTAAAATGCTATTTTCAATTATAATGTTTTTACAAACGTAAACAAACGCTAAAAAATAGAAAAATCCATTTAATTCAACTCTTTTTGTTCTTTCGCTTTTTACGTAGGTTAATTTCATTGTTTTTAGATTTAGACTCATTCAACAATGCACAACTGAAAATACATTTTCATTATCTAAATTATATATATATATATATATATATATATATATATAAATATATATTTTGGTTAATATATAGGAAACAAAATCTCATTCAGGCATATATTTCGTTAAACTCGTTCTTCAATAAAATATTAGAACATTCTAAACAATGAGAAAGGTATTTCATACACTATTTACATTATTCGGAAAATTGTAACTCATTTTTCCACCATTTATTCAAAATTTGTTTATGGGCCCTTCATATTGATATTTTTTCTGAGATGATTTATTATGTTTTTATTTAATCATAAAAATTTTTTTTAAATGGGCCCTTCAGTATATTTAAGAATCAAGGAATCGGCTTATTAGATTTAAATATTTAGAAATTTATTACATTTTATTTATATTATTCGGAATATTATCCTCATTTTGTCACCATATTAATTACAACGTTTCGGTCTTTCAGTATATGTGTATATTTCTGAGATGAGGTATTTTACATTATTTACATTATTCAGACAAATGTCCTCATTTTTAAAAAATAGTAAATTTATTACAACGTTTCGGATGTTTTTTTTTTAGCCTTCATCCTCAAGGACACATGGCACCGTGGATAAAAACGATAGTTAGAAAGAATTGACAGGACCCAAAAGAATTTTGAGTTCAATATATTCTAATATCAATGTTAACTTTCATCAATAATTTAAAAGGTTTAACTTGGCATCCATTAAACATGGCACGTGGAACTAGAACAGTCTATCCCAGTGGGCGAAATAAAGGGTTCCGTTCGACATTCCAACCACCTGAAGAAGGCCGGAGCGTACAATTTTGAAACGTTGTGATAAACATGGTGACAAAATGAGGGCAATAGTCCGAATAATATAAATAGTTATATAATCATCATGGTTAGGAATGATAATAGTCAATCTTTAAATGTAAATTTTTATTCTATTTTGTAAGAATTTAAAAGTATGATTGAAAAGAATTCCGATGATGCTGAATGTAGGCTTCCGTCTGCTTTTTGTCAGTAAAAAAATGATCCACTGATGTCATAAGGTTGAAATAGAAAGATTTAAAAAGCCGGTTTTTTTAAGTTGGTTTTTTAAAGCCGATGAAATAAAATATGTCAATCTAATAGTTTTTCTGTTTGATTGAATTTAGGATTTTTCCCGATTAACACATATTTTTTTCGTCATGTCCTATATTAGTTTTTTTTCGCATATTTGTTTCAGTTTTTCCTGAAGACTGTGTTTAAGCATAAAAGACTGTCACCACTGGATCTTGAAAAAATTTGACAAACAACACACACACACACACACACACACATTACACACACACACACACATAACTATATATTTATTATATCTAAAAATAGACCGTCCTGTGTGTGACGATAAACTACATTGGCGTCCTTGGTAAGACGATAAACTAAATCCGACAGCAAGACCTCTGATCAGGAGATTTATGACGACCAATTACCACCTCTTAATTGCTGGTGTTTCCAGGTCCAAATTGATTAGGGATTTAAAGCTGTTATGGTTTAAACCTATGGGCAAAACAAATTGTTAACCCTCAAAACATTGAACTTGTAAAAAAAAAAAATTTTTTCTAAAATTTTCAAAAAAAAACACCAATCAAAACAAAAAAAAAAAGAAAGCAAAAAAAAAAAAAAAAAATATTAAAAAAATTTATTTTTTTCGGTAAAACAATGAAAAAAATTTTAATAAAAAAAAAATAGATAATAGATTAAAAATCTGTAAATACAAAAAAAATATTAAAAGAAAAATAAAAAATTCAAAAACCTTGTTCATTAAAATTAACCCCAAACATTTGATATACCGTAAAAGAAACCAAACCAATATAACAAAATTGATAGAAGATACAAATATATAGATAGATAATATAGATAGATAAATATTCTTGTCGGCGTTAAATAATGGGAAGAGGTTGAATTAAAACAAGGAATACAAACCGATATACTAAGATAGATAGATAGATAGATAGATAGAAAGATAGATAGATAGATAGATAAAATAAAAAAAAAATTTACCATCAATAATGGGATCTTGTCGGCATTAAATAACCCTATGAGGTTGATATACCGTAAAGAAACCAAACCAATATAATGAGGTAAAATTGATAAATAGATAGATAGATAGATAGAAAAATAGAAATATAACCATCTAAAAAAATCTTTTCGGCGTTAAATAACCCATTGAGGTTGATATGCCGTAAAACAAATGCAAATGAAAACCGATATATACTGAGATAGATAGATAGATAGATAGATAGATAGATAGATACAATAGATAAAAAAATATATACCATCTAAAAAGATCTTGTCGGCATTAAATAACCCACTGAGGTTGATATGCCGTAACTCAAACTAAACCAATCTATTTTTATGTTATTTTTATAAATACAAGTTAGTTGAGTAATTGCTCTGTCTTTAATTAAACAGCATTATTTATATTTCCCAGATTAAATGCTTGAGAAATCTACTAGAAAAAAAGCGTTCCACAAAATTTCTCAAACATTCAGGCCGGTAAATTGGATTTAAACATACGCACATACATACACACACACGCACGCAGGTACAATTTTCGTCCAAAATTAAGGAACAATAATTAAAATTTCGATGTCTCAAGAAATATCAATCCAATGTTTTTGAAATTTTCAATAAATGTAGAAAAATACCAGTTCAATTGTACTTTAAAACTGTAAGTTATTTGAAATGATACTCAGAGAGCCATGATTCATTTAATTCTTTACTTAAATATCAAGTGTCTAAAATTAAGGAAAAAATCGGGGAAATATGTGAAAATAACGCACATAATCCGAATTGCTGATGAGTTGTTTATCATCATTACGCCATTTTCCAACATGGCGAACCAACGAAAAGTTCCCGCAGCAGGTTGGAATTTCTTTCTGCGATAGACCAGTTGCCATCTAAGGCTATAGAACCAGATCTGTCCTGCTATTTATTAGTCCAACCTGGGGAAAAAGAAGAAACACTACTTTCCCTTTATGAAGTCAGTCAGTTATATTTTTTTGCATGAATACATGCTTAGGCAATCATGTATCTTTCGATACATAATTGACCAAGCAGATTTTTTATTTTGAATCATGTAGGTTGCCACTTTTCTTTTTCTGCGGTAAACCTTTGAATGCAAGGTTATAGAAATCGGTCTGTCCTGCTATTTATCCGTAGCTGGGGTGGTTATCAAACTGCAATAGGAAAATCCCGCAATCAAACAGATTGATGAACAGGTGAAGCGTTCCAAAAGCATTGTGAACCGAATTCGGAAACTGTATAAAAACACTGTTCGCTTAACCAGTCCGAACAAGGTGTGGAAAAAACCAAGGAAAACAACGGTCAGAGAAGAAAGGATCGTTCAATGCCGAGTACTGAAGGAACATTTCTGAACTGCGGCAGGCATTTCATGAGAAATTTCAGATGAAATTAATATCTCTCGGCAGACTGTGTTAAGACACTTGCAAGAAATAGGGCTTTATGTTCGGTGTTAACAGGAGAAACCGCTGATAAGCATAAAAAAAGGCAGCAAGACTGAAATTTGCAAACAAACACGTGTTGTGGTCATTTTTCAGTGACGAAAGTAATTTTACTGTATTTGGTTCTGATGGAAAAGAGTATATGTTATATCGGAACGTACCTATTCTATTATTAATATACTCTACCACACATAATAAGTAGTAGTAGTAGTTGTAGCAGTCGGCCGTGGGCTCAGTGGAGTTGAGTGAGTCAGTCGATGTCGGACATTAAGGTATGAACCACCACAACTAGATTGCTGCGTCATTAATTATTATTTCAAGTTCCTAACGTTTTGTACGTCGAACCTAATTTAAATTGCACCAAGAAGACAGTCAATTTGGTCGTAAGCAGCGTGATGGGTTTCCGCCTGTTTTCAAGTTTGGATACGTCACTTCTTGTATGCTTACATAATAGAGTTAATGCTGCTATGTACAAGAATTTCTTAGAAGAATATGTACCGGTATTACAAAATTTTTGGTTTGAAAATCCTGTGTTCATGCATTATAATGTTGCCTGTCATAATGCAAAGCAGATTATTGCTTGTCTGAACGACAAAGGAATAAACATTATGGATTAGTCAGCTCAAAGTCCTGACATGAATCCCATAGAAAACTTATGAAAAACTTTAGGACAAAATGTCATGGCTAGGAATCTATCAAATGTCGAAGATCATGGGGTAAATTAGAGGAGTAATAGGATAAAATTACAGTAGACAAATGTCAAAATTTATTGAAATCCTTTGGACGCCGATGTGCAACAATGATTCAAAATAAGGAACTTAGCAAGAAATATTCATAAAACTATTTGCATTTTTTTGTCCAAATATATTTTTTACTAAGAACATTGATTTGTTCCATAATTTTGAACACTTGATATTTGAATAAAAAAATTAAATGAATTATAGCTCTCTTTCTCTCTCTCTCTGTCTGTATCATTTTAAATAACTTACAGATCCAAAGCACAATTGAACGGCTCTTTGTCTACACTTAGTGAAAATTTCAGGAAAAATTGAATTTATATTTCTTGAGAGTTTGAGGATAAAACTGCCACCCAGTGGTCAAGGTTTAATACTGGAATTAAACTTAAATACTACTGGCCAGTTTAGAAACATAATAATGTCCTAACTGGTGAAACCCGCCACACAAATTATTTTCATCATTTTTTTTAATGTAAAACAGAGAGTCAAATTCATATCAGATCCAAATTACTCTCACGACATCTCAAAACGTCTCCTTTCTTATAGCGCTGCATTTCCTCAGGTCGTAGGCGATGTTGGTTCTCCACAATTTCCTTTTTTTGTTGCTCATAATAATTTTTCTATTTTCGTTATTTCTCCTAAAACCCTCTTCAGCCATTCACTTACTCAAGTTCGTCAAGTTTGTTGTTGTATTTGCTTCTGTTCCACTTGACCACAATCTGTCCTTTGAGTATCAGATTATTCAAGCACTACTTTCTCATTATGCGTCCCAGAAATTTTAACAGTCTCTTCCTGATGTTAACTTTAAGTCTCATTTTTGCTTCTGTTTTCCCTAAAGCCTCGTCGTTGCTTACATATTCACACCATGTTAGCCTCAGCATCCTACTGTAGGGCTTATTTCTGTTGCCTCAAGTCTCAAGTTTTGAAGGGATCGTCCAGTAATCTCAAAATGTAAAGAAACATATGTACAAGCATTAGACTTAATATTAAATAAAAACACGTAATAATCTCATGTTTCCGAAACGTGGCGATCTCAAAATTTGACCTGGGAAATGTCATTTTAATTTTTAGCCGCTTAACCTGAATCATGTTTGGTCTCAAAACCAGTGATGGAGGGGAGATAGTTAAACACAATCATTGAAAAGATGCGAACGATAGATTTTTTTAAACCTGTAGAACGTACATTAGCTGTAATCCATTTTGATCAGTAAGTACCAGTGCAGAAAGAGACTATTTTCAAAGAGGCAGAGAGAAAGAGAGAGAAAGAAAGAGAAAGAGAGAAAAAAAGGGGGAGAGAAAGTTCTTCTTTTTAAAAGAGAAAAAAAAAGAAAGAAAGAAAGAAAGAAAGAGGGGGAACTAGAGGTCGGAAAGCGAGAGAGAGAGAAAAGAGGTAGCGAAAGAGAGTGAGAGAGAGGGAGAGAGAAGGGGAGAGGGAGAGAGAGAAAGAGAGAGATAGAGAGAGAGAGAGAGAAAGAAAGGGCGAAAGAGAGGGTGGGAGAGCGAGAGAGAGAAAAAAGAGGTAGCGAAAGAGAGGGAGAGAGAAAGAGAGAGGGAGAGAAAAAGAGAGAAAGAGGGAGAGAGATAAAAAAAGGAAAGAAATGGAAAAGCGAGAGAGAGAGAGAGAGGGAGAGAGAGAGAAAGAGAGAGTGAGATAGGGCGAGAAAGATAACTAAAACGTCATAATAATTTTGTTTAAGAATCTAGGCCGAGATAGGGCGAAAAAGTATGGGAGGATGGAGATGAAAGATGCGCCGGCGAAAAAGGCAGACAGAGACAATTGTAATGAAATAATAGATGTCTGGGCTTTATAGAAAATTGTTATGGAAACCTGTGATTTTTGTACTCATATCAATGCACGGAAGCGTTTAAACACGCCCTAATTAAAGGTAAATTCTACTAGTTTTGTATGCACGAGAAAGCTTCTGTTGGTTTTTGCTCTGAGAATGAATTTTGCAGCGCAAAGAGATAAGATTAAGCTTTAGGGTCTACCATACAATCTGTCGTTGGTAGAAATTGAATTATTGTCATCATTTACAAGGATTCTTTTATCTTCCGTCTCCTTATGCTGGATTTTGTCTTCTTCCCTTTAAGTTTTTCCACTTCTTCCCTTTCTTCTTCTTCTTCTTCTTCTTCTTCTTCTTCTTCACTTGCAAAGATATTTTGATGGTGTTACTATTGTTCTTGATATTATATATTAATATATTTTCCTTTCAGTTTAATTTTTTTATACAAATTTTTTTTAAGGCTTTTTTTTTTTCTTCGTCTTTACCTTTATATCTCATTCTTCTTTAATCTAAATCTTCTTCTTCTTTTCATTCTTCTTCGTCCCCCTTTTTATTTCTTCATCTGCTTTTCTTTATCCCCTGAACCTGCATTTTGCTAAACTACATTTTCGTTCACCTTATTCTGTTTCCTCTTAATTGCTATTTTCTCATCTTCTTTCTCTTTCCGCTACGCTTAATTTGCTGTTTTTCCCCCTGTTTTATTCTTTATCAATTCTACCCTCATTTTATGTTAATTCATTTTGCTTCTCCTTTTTCCATCCTGTATTTACTGTTCTTCTTTTATGTTCCTTTTATTTTCTCTTTTGGTATATTTTCATTCTATTTATGCATATCTTTTCGACTTTTTCTTCATAGGGGTTGATAAACCGTAAAAACAATCAATCTTGGAACACTTGGTACATTAACTTTTTGTTCATGATCATTCATATACCAACTATGAATACCCGTCATTAACACAGCCATCTCCTCATTAGTACTTTGACATCGGGAGGGAAATCAACCACGTAGTTTTCTAGCAGTAGATTCGGTGGAGTAATGGATAGCGGCTCGGATTGAGGAATCAGAGACCCGAGTTCGAATTCCAGTCGAATCCATTACATTCACTTACGTGCGTTTTTCTTACCCTTGGAAAAGGGACGAATCCTCTTCCTTAAACCCCACCCCACCCCAGCTACGGATCAATAGCAGGACAGACCGAGTTCTATAACCTTGGATGGCAACTGGTTTACCGCAGAAAAGAAATGGCAACCTACTGCGGGAAAAAATCTGCTTGGTCAATTATGTATCGAAAGATACATGATCGCCTAAGCGTGTATCATCGACATAACTGACTGACTTGACCCTTGGGAAAGGAACTTTCCTATTTTCCCCCCCACATGGGTAAATAAGGACAGACCAGGTTTTAACTGACTGGTTTGAGAATTCGTTATGGGTATTGTATGCAATACATAAATGATCAGTGTCCATCTCTTCATCTCTATGACTGTATATTCACACGACATAGTCTAAGAAAAGATTAAATTTCCCTCTTGCCGTACTATGATATGGGGTATTCACCAAACGTCTAATGTTTTGTACTGACATAGTTCCTCTGTCTAATATAGACATTCAATGAAGTCAGATCCTGGAAAGCGGTTTGTTTGATGTCATATATGCCCTAATTAAACCCCTTACGTGAACGCAAGACAAATTGGTTTGTGAGGAGGTAGCTCACATTGAAAGGTGAGAGCCTAGTTACTAAAATGTAAATTAGTACTTTTACCTTAATGAATTAAATTGAGGTATCTCTGTATGTGTGAGGGTTCTGAGGGCTACGTTTTTTGTTTTTGTAAAGCCTTAATATGCAATATACCCAACTTTTGGGGATATGTTTCTGATTCCCGTCTTATTTTATGAAACTGTAATAAAGTGTTTTCAATTTCGATGAGAGGGTAGGTTATTTTCAAAATTCAGTTTTAATGTGAAGTGATGCTTCCTTATTCTTTAATTATTTTCATAGATCACTTGACATCCTCATCACTAGGTTCGTTATTTTTTAGGCTTGTAGACAGATTTTGTAATAATTGGATCTATACTAGTGTATGTTTTATTTCAGCGGGCATATTCAGCTTAGTATGGCCAGGGTTGAAATATAATTCGAAGTGTTTCTTGAGACCAGGCCACTTCTTCTGTTTTGGTTTCGATTGTATGACGTAATATTTCTTTTGTCCATGTTTTAGAACATATTCTATGATGTCTGCCTTTAATTAATTTTTGTTTCCAACTTCCTTGTGTTATTGATTTCTCAGCGTATTAATTAGTTTATTAATTTGGCCATTGTTTAGAATTGCCACTTCCATTTCTTCCTCTTCTTGTTTTTATCTTGTATCAATCTTTCAAACTCAGGATTGTCAACCTACAAGAATACTTTTTGCAATCTAAGTATATATTTATGTTATTTAATTATTCTATGTAATTTTGGTCACAATTTAGGGAAATCTATTTGAACTCTAGTGTATCACAGAATTCTGTTTTTACTATTGCATTTTTAATGGCTTGGACGTTATACCTAGGTGTCTTTTGTAGTTCAAGCGAGAGGAAGCAAGCCACTTTGTTGCCTGGTGCTGTCAGCTTTGTTACAAGAAGTCTGTGATCCGATTTAAATGGGAGTTGTATACTCTAACACCTGTCACAAACTGCCTAAGCCATGAGTCCGAAATGGCGAATGGATACACGACTTGACGAAAGCAGAACAGAAGGAAAAGAAATACAGGAAAAAAGACAAGACGTGGAAAGAATGAATTTACTCGTGTCGTCGCAAATAGACAAGCGAGAAGAAGAGACGAAATTTGAAAGAAAAATATTTGGAAGAAAAGAAGAAAAAAGAAGAATGAAAGAGATTTCTCATTGCACCACGGGATGTGCGAAGAAGAAAGGTGGAAATCCGAAAGTAAAAAACAAAAGAATGGAAAAGAAAGACGTGGAAAGAAAGAAATTGCTCGTGTTGCTGCAGAAAGACATGTGAGAAAAGACGGAATTTGAAAGAAAAATATTTGGAAGAAACGAAAAAAAAAAAAATAGTGGAAATAAAGAAATTACTCGTTAGACAAGCGAGAAGAGACGAATTTTGATAGAAAAGTAATAGAAAAAAAACAAAACAAAATAAAACAAAAAAAAAAAAAACAAGAAAGAAAATAATTTGGTATTCCCACGGATGGAGAGGCGGATAAATGAACAGAAGAAATTAGAAAGAAAAGAATTTTGGGAGATAGATAGATAGATAGATAGATAGAGAGAGAGTGAGAGAGAGAGAGAGAGAGAGAAGAGAAAAGAATGAAAACATTCTCGTATCTCCACAGATGGCGAAGGGTCAAGGAGTAATGAAATCAGAAAGAAACGGAATATTCTTCTTTATCTATGACCCGTGAAAACGTAGGTGATCATAGCTCTCCACAATTTCCCGTCCTTTGTAGTCCGTAATAAATTTTGTCTTTTTCTTATTCCTCTTAAACCCTGATAAAACATCGTTTTACTCCAGCTCATTAAATATTAATACATCGTTTTCCTCTGTTCGTCTAAATCTGTCCTGAGATTAATAGATTTTCTAAGCCCCCCTCCTCATTATGTGCACACCCCTGCAAATTTCAATTGTCCTTTTTGGATGTTAATTATAAGTTTCCCTTTTGTTTCCATTGTTTTCCTAAAACCTCGTCGTTGCTCAGATGTTCAGTCCATTATGCATCCTCATCATCCTTCTGTAGAGCTACATTTCTGTTGCTCGATGTCTCTTCTTCAAATGAATCAAGAAGAAAAAAGGAAAAAAAAAGATGTCTTCTATCAAGACAGATGGAAAGCCGGGAAGAAGAAAAGACGAAATCAGAACAACAACAAAAATAAATAAATAAATAAATAAAAGACAGAAAAGATAGGGAAAGACGGAGATCCCTTGTATCACCACAGATTGATTGATTTGTTGTTTTATGGTTTATAAAAAATTTCCAGGTTATTTAATGCCAGAAAATATTTTTAATTGTAGGACATTTTTTGTGATACACGTCTCACTAATTAACCCACAGCTGGGAAGAGAAGAAGTGGATTCGTATCTCTCCCCAGGATTTTTGACCGTAAGTGAATATAAAGAACTCAACTGGAATTCGAACTCCGCTTGACAATTCCGAGCGATTATCCATTACACCACGCGCACATCTAAGCTTACAGCATCTGTTATTCCCAAGCATTCACCCACGACGCTCGACCCGTCCTGGGTATAACGATAAACTATATCAGCGTCTTTGGTAAGACAATAAACTACGTCCGAGAGCAAGGTCTCTGATCAGGAGGCTTTGAGGATCGTGGAACCACCTCTTATTTGCTATGGTTCCCAGGTCCACCTTGACCCGGGGTTGTAGGTTGTATAATTAACCTCCCAAACTGGGGTCAAAACACTATGAAAGTTTAAAAATAGGTTTTAATACCAGAAATACTTTTTTGTAAAAAGAAAATATTACCAGAAATAAGTTTTTGAAGGAAGAAATTTTTAACAGCAGTACATTATTATCAACTATACATTATACATTATATATATATATATATAATCGTTATATTTATTTTTTATGCTTATATTTGATTTGTAACCTGTAGTCGATATTAATTTTGTCAAATTTTCTTAATTACACAGTGGCGCTTTCAGTAAATGCCCTTCAGTTTTAGTTTTCCCCACCCCATCTCTCTTCCCCACCCCTTTTTCTTTTTTTTCCTCTCCCTCCCTCTTCTTCTGATCTTTAAGATGAGATCATCTAATGGTTGTGTATGTCACCACATCCTTTCGGTTACATCTTTAATGTATTAGACATCCGACAACATTCATATTTCTCTCACTTAAACCGTCTTTGACTCACCTCTCTAAAGCTCTCTCTGTTAAATTTTAATCCCCAACCTTCTCTCGTCTGTTACCCGTCTCTATAGCTCTAACAGTCGTCCCACACTCTCATACTTACACGCTCTCTAAATTTTATTTTTTATTTCCGGAGTTATTTTTTCTGTTTTTTTTTTTGAATTTGTAGGTCCGATGAATTGGATCGTATTTACGATTCCAATGGAATAAATTATGACCATGAAATATTAGTGTTTAAGCCTTTTTATTATATCCTTACTCTGTCCTGGATATTGAGTTCTACCTGGATTCTCTCCTCCTGGAATTTTTTTTATACAAAATATATATCGATGTGTATGCATGTATGCATGCATATATTTATGAAGAAAATATACGGAAAAAACAAACAAAAATTCTTATATGCAATTATGCTGTTTTAATGTTAATATAATGTCAACGTCGGATGTTTCGGTCTAATAAACCATCTTCAGGACATATTCATAAAATATAATTAACATGTTGAATTGATAATGTTAATTATATTTTATGAATATGAAAATGTCCATATTGACATTGAATAAAACATAAACATTAAAAATATTTATTTTTTAAGAAATTTTGTTTTCCTATATTTTTTTCTTCATACTGTCAGATCTATATCCATATATTTGCTTACATATATATTTATATATTTTGCATATGTATGTGTATATTTACCACTAATATTATCTATCTATCTATCTATCTATCTATCTATACATCGGAAATAGATTTTTGAAGAATAGAAATATTACCAGGGATACAATTTTTGAAAAAAATATTACTAGTATAAATATTTTGTCGGCGTTAAAGAAATTAGATAATTAAGTAAAGGTTGATATGCCGTAAAATAAACGAAACGAAACGAAACGAAACGAAACCGAGGCTCGGTCTTGATTAACTTCGGTGATCATATGGGAACTAGTGTTTCAACGTGACGTGGCCGTAAGCCTGTCACAGCTTGACAGCCGAGGGTATGAAACAAAAGTAGAGAGAAAGAAAGAATATACAGGAGACACAACGGCATAAACGTTTGCTTTCTTTAGCCTTCGCGGTGACAGCTAGGAAAAGAACAGTGAGGAAGTCGAACAATCTATCTATTGAGCTCGCAAGCGAGAGAAAGAATGACAAAAAACAAAAACAAGAGAAATTATAATCAACATGTGATCAACACGTGATCACACTGACTCCCACAAAGTTAGGGGCCCGAAGTATTTTCAGCAATAATTTTTTTTTTAACGTCAAAAAATGTCGTAGCTGTTGTCTTTATTTTGTGTTAGTTAAGGCACGTAACAAAAGTGATTGCACTGTTTCTTCCTCTCGAGAGACATTGAAAAACAAAACAACAAAAAAAAAAAAAACTAAAACAAAAAAAAAAAAAAACCAGAAAAGATTTTTGAGTCTAAGTCGAATTAGATCTCTTGTTGGTCGGGATTGCATGCATTTTTCTTTTTTCAACAGTATACCAACATTTGTAGTATCACCACGATCATCATAGTGACTATATATTTCACAAAAGGTAAGCAGAACGTCTGTTTGAATTGCTGGGAATGAAGGTTGGTTTATTTTGCTTTACGGCATATTAACATTTCAATGGGTTATTTAATTCCGACAAGATTTTTATGATAGGTTCGTATGAATAGAATATGTATTCTTTGTAAGAAATCAGTTTATAGGTAAGGTTTCATTGACATATTTTTATAAAGAAGGTTTTTACCGAGAGTCAAATGTTTTGCTGGTAATATTCTTTCTTCAAAATATATTGCTGGTAATATTTCTTTTAAAGATGTATTGCCGGTAATATTTATTCCAAAAATGTATTGCGGATATTTTGTTTTAAATGTTTTGCTATTAATATTTTTGTGACGTCGTCCCCTGGTCGCAGCGCCAACTGTGACGTCCTATCCTGGTCGCTAATTATCAGAATGGGTGGTCTTTTTAACACGACCAAACGTCGCCCCGAAAAGAACATTTCTAAGTTCCCATTCATTTCCTTTCGGTACACATTTCTGATAACATAATTTTATTATCGCAGGCTAAAGATGTTCCGTCGAAAGAAATCGGTCAGTGGACACATCGTGTGCGGCTTTTAATGTTTCATATCTATCCAGAGCCCTTTAGTCCACCTATTTTCCGTCACTTATCGAAATAACATTTTCATTTGGGTTTTTCTTTGGCCAGTCGGCCAGCAGTTTGTTTACGTATCCCAGATAACACAGCCGTCGAAAACACACCCGATTCCTTTGGAAAAAAAGAATTTCCCTGTCATTGTAATGACACTCTTTCGCCATTTGTTACTTATCAAAATATCCTTTAACCATTGTCTCTTAGCCGTGGTGTTCTGCTTATCATCCACGTTTTGGGTCTCGCCTCTTTTTTTTTTTCCTTTTTTCCTTTCTTCTCTTTTTCTGCCTCGGTAAATGGTGCCACATTTTTATCAAAATATATTGCTGGTAATATTTTTTCCAAAAATATATTGCTGGTGTTATTACTATAAAAATCTACTTTCATAGTGTTTGACCCCAGTTTCTGGGTTGAATATTTGCCCATAGTTGGGACCCTGACAAGTGTAACCACCCCGGGTTAGGGTGGACGTTGCAACAACAGCAATTTTTTGCAAGATGTTTGTATTTCTTTATTGACAATGTTGAAACTAATTCTTTCCAACCACGAAATATTCAGCATTCATTGACACAAAATTTAGTGTTAATGTAGGTTGAAATATATAAAATATTTCTTCTTAGAACTTTTTTTTTCAGGAAATCATCCTTGTCAAGTTCACTAGCTGTTGTAAATTTTTAGCATTGGCAGGTCTAAGTTTATTTTGTTTTACGGCATATTAAGACCTCAATGAATTATTTAATGCCGACAAGGATTTTTAGGATAGGTTCGTATGAATAGAATATATATTCTTTGTAAGAAATCAGTTTTTTGATCAGGTTTCATTGAAGCGTGTTTGACAACACCAGCAATTAAGAGTTGGTTCCACACTCTCCCAAAACCTCCTGATCAGAGGCCTTTTTGTTGGACGTAGCTTATCGCTGTACCTAGGACGCGGATATAGTTTATCGTCTTATCTAGGACATATCATTCGTTGTGGGGGGCGGGTGTCTAACCGCGCTACAGAGGTGCAATTGGCGTATTCTGAAGCCCCAGTCGACAGTGGGGGTCGTAATTTAGGACTTGAAAAACGAAAATTTTAAATATTTACTGCTTTAGAACGAACATTTTAAATTTAGTATTTTTGGTCTTTACAAACGGGCTTTTTAAAGTTAGTAATTTAAAACTTTAAATATGGGCATTTAAATTTAGTTTTTTTCGGCTTATATAAACAAACATTTTATATATCATAATTTGGGGCTCTAAAGCCGCGCATTTTAAATTTATTAATTTATGGCTTTAAAAAGGGATATACTAAATTGTTGTAGAGTAATTTTCACAGTAGAAGCTTGTATTTCACTAAGTCGGTCCTAAATTAGGTTCGACGTACAAAACGTTAGTAACTTGAAATAATAGTTAATGACGCAGCAATCTAGTTGTGGGACTCATACTTTAATGTCCGATATCGACTGATTCACACAACTCACTCAGCTTCACTGGCGACTGCTACTACTACTACTTATCTGTGGGAGAGTCTATTTACAATAGAATAGGTACGTTCCGGTATAACATAAATTTAGTAGTTTAGAGCTTTAAAAACAAACACTTGAAAGTTATAAATATATGCAAAAATATGTAAATTATAGTAGTGTAAGGATAAGAGAAAAAAAAATTTTTACCGTAAAATAGTGAATGGAAAAATATAACAAAAAGGAAGCAATAAAAAAAATGGTAAGCGGTTATCGTTACTCGTTTTTTTTTTTTTTTAAGTCAATTGTAAGGAGAAAAATATATAAATAATTGTTCTTTGAGAACAATAGGTGAAATTCTTAATCTAGGCTGGTGACTTCAGTTTAAGATGGCCGCTATCTACTGATGCCGTAGATGTGCGGGTCAGTGATTTTCTTTATTATATGCACTAATAGGATTAGTAGTGTCATGTAATAGTCATCAATTAAATGATAACATCAGGTTTTAATCTTCATTAATTAATACTTTATTTACTCCAGTATTTGCACACGGCGAGTCTGGAGTGCGATCTCGGCGCCCTTTTATTATATGAGTAGCTGATATTCTCCTGATAGCTACTGGAGAGCTTATGCACGTTCAGGTCCTGATAAGGAATAATACCAACACACACACACACACACACACACACACACACAGATTGAATAGAGATTCATGCAATAATATGACCTTGTTAGACATACTTAAATTCAGGAATAACGTTGGTGTACTTTTATTCATACTAGCAGTTGCACCGCCTTGCATTGATGAATAAAATAATTTTCGTTCGTCTTTAGTAAATTTATTTTCTTTTTCATCGGCATCATTTCACGAATTTCATGATGAAAGACGGTGACTGGAGGCATTGTAAACGACGCATATTTTTAGCTTCTAAATGCGAATAGTTAACATCCGTTTTAAGTCTTTGACAGTGAACAACTACTTTGTACACCAGAATGTTAATACGTGATATTTTTATAGACAAAAGAAAAGAGTAAAATGAATAAAACACTTGCTGAAACTAAATGGCTCGTTTATTTATTTTTGTGAAAATCCCACGTTGTTTTTGAAAGAGTTCTTTGCTTTACTATTGTGAGGTGAATGTAAACATCTAATGTAGCGATTTGATGTTTTATAAGGTTAGTAAGATTCATCTCTAAATATGGTCGTAATTGTTCTAGCGCGACAAGCTTGCTAACCATTACACCGCCTCGAGGCGCCCAAATAGTCATTTTCCAAGCGTAGCTCAGATGTGGCACAAGGCTGAATGATTGGAACACCCAGTGAGGATCGAAGTCGCAACTCACTCGTAGGGACAATTACATTGCATATCCGTCGACTCCGGCGAGAAAAATTTTTCTGGAGCGGCACAGGGATCCGACTTGTCTTTGCGGTGGACGAACCTATTGACTATATATTTGTTCCATCGCAGGTCAGCAGACAATGTGAAACCGAGCAGTCGCAAAGAGTTGCGTCTTGTCTAAATTTGGCGTCCCCGATTTGTAATTCACATTTTGGGTGAACCCATTTTGCTTGCCGACATATATTTCGTCTTCTTACAATTAATGATCGATATTTTCTTCTATACAACAATTACTTTGTGTAATATATATTTCTTTTGAATATACGATAAATAATGTCAGTTGCATTGCGAAGTGTGGTCTCCTCTTGTTTTGGTACTCTCCTCTTTGAGACAGCTATTTCTGTTTATTGGGACTATAAAAGGACACTACACACTAACCTTGTATTCACACTTGAATAAAGCTTTGTTAAAGCCTACACCTGTGTACTTTTGTCATTACAAATCACTTCAGTTATTCGATTACTTTCTTACAATCAACAGTTGTATATGTTGAATAACTCCGGCCAACTGTTTAAACTCTTCGACCAGAAAAAAAAAAGAATTATAGAATTTCTTTCTTTATTATTGACACGAAACAGTGACCTTTCTGCTAGTTGAAAACACTTGTTTATTATCCCACATCACAAATAAATAAAAGTTTTAAACTAGCAGAATATAACTTTAGGCAAACTACAAAACCCCAAAGAAACACAACAACGAACAAAATCTAGCATATGCCTCAACATACAAAAAGAACGATCCAGAACTATTTACAGAAATAACAAGAAATCTAGACCTACTTAACAAGAATTATAAAATGGAAGATATATAAAGCAACCAAAATAATTAAAAGCAAACGCCAATGGAAAAAAAACTAAAACACTTATTAATCTCATCCAAATTTAATCAACACACAATAAAAGAGGCCACAAAATGCAAATAGAAAAGTGATATCATTATACAAGAAAACTCCAACACTTTTGAAAACCCCACAACATTCATGATCAAGAAAAACTTAAACTGCAACTCCAAAAAAGGGATTTATGCACTCAAGTGAACAAAATTCAACAAATCCTATATAGGTAACACCCAAAGACTAAAGAACAGAGTTTCCTTTCACAAAAACAAAATTAAATTACCAGACAGCAGGAATCACTTTGTGTTACAATACATCCGCAAATGCAGCAAAGTTAAATCGAAAATTTTGCCAATATATCAAATAGACTATTACTCTTACCCACAAACACAAGAATAAACTTCATTGACAAATTTAAACCAGTACTAAACAAATGATAACTTCACGCACATAAACACACACTATACAGTTTAAACTTTTCGACAATAATGAAAACGAATAATAGAATTTTTTTCATTATTATTGACTCGAAACAGAAAGATTTCTGCTAGTTCAAAACCGTTGTTTATTATCTCACACCAATCAACTAGCAGAAAATATCTTTAGACAACCTACGAAGCCCAAAGAAACACAGTAACGAACGAATTCTAGCATACGTCTCAACATACAAGAACAATCCAAAACTATTTACAGAAATAACAAAAAATCTAAACTTAAAAACATATTAATCTCATCCAAATATAAACAACACCCAATACAAGGAATCACAAAATGCAACAAGAAAAATGTTCGGTTTGTAATATCATTATAGAAGGTAACTCCTACACTTTTGAAAACCACACAACATTCTCAAAAAAGAAAAAAAAAATTAAACTGTCACTGAAAAAAATGTAATTTATGCACTCAGGTGCACAAAATACAACACATCATATATAGGTAACACTCAGGCAACAACAGAGTTTCCCTACACAAAAGTAACATTAAATTACCAGACAACAGTAAACTCTTTGTGTCAAAACATATCCACAAATGCAACAAGGGTAACTTTAAAATTATAAAGATATATTAAACAGACCATTACTCTTACTTTTAAATACATACAAGAATAATAAAAAAAAACTTCATAGACAAATTTAAATCAGTACTAAACAAACCATAACCCTCACACCATATATACAATAGTTGGACAACACACACACACACACACACACACACACACACACACACACACATTATAAATAATACATGTAGTTCCTGTGTAGGTTTCTTTATAATAAAAAGTCTATAAGAAATATGTATGGAGAAACACATATTGGCAAAAACAAACACACAGGACGGACCACATTTTTTCACATACACGAACTCTACGCACCATACAAAGTGTATATATACACTAGAGATGAATAACCCATATTTGGAGAATGAATATATATATATATATATATATATATATATATATATATATATATATATATATATACCCAAATATAGTATTGGTGTATACGGAATAAATTCTAATAAATACAAAAATACTATAGTTTAAAAAGTGCTCACCACAAGTAAAGCAAATATAATTATTCATTCGAAAATTATAACATAAATATTTTATAAAATCACTACAAAAATAGCTATTTTGTTTAAACTTCTTCTGTGTGACGGTTACACACCTGGCCCAGGGTCGAATCCCTTGGTTACGGCGCCAACTGTGACGTCGTTCCTCCTGGTCGCTCCTCCTGGTTCCAAGCGTGCCGCTCCAACCCCTTGGTTAGATGATCACCAGCCTCGCCTTTCCCAACTCGCTTCCAATACCTGGTTACTGAAGCAACTGTACTGATCTCCGGTCTGTCTACCCACGCTGTGTTTAGATCTTAGACAGACAGGACCAGCAGGGATTGGGGCCGATACAAGTTGAGTCCGACGGGGTGGCAAAACACAAGTAAAAAAAAAAAAACTCACGAGACAAAAGGATTGCTGATAAAAAAAGGGTAACAACCTTTTATATCTAATGTCCGTTACATAAAAACAAAATTGTTCTCAATTCCCGACCCGCTCTGTGGACTATGGCACCAAGCTTCTATCACACAACCTAAAGATTTCGAATTGCCTACTCTTTAGAATTGTGTATGTCGGAGTGTGGTTTAGTTCGACACTGGGCTAATTTCTATTCGCAGTTCATTCTTCTTTCGACTTGAGTTGTATTTCTTCTTCTTCGACGACTTAGATAGAACTTCTTCTTGTCTTCGACTTGGGCTGGATTTCTTCTCTTCGCGGAAGGATTTCTGCGGTAATCTTCTTCTTCGTCTACTTGGGCTGGAAGTTCTCTTGTCTTCGACTTGGGTGGAAAGATTCTCTTGTCTTCGACTTGGGTGGAAAGATTCTCTTGTCTTCGACTTGGGTGGAAGGGATTTCTTGCCGCAACTCAGCCGCTACTCTCAACTCAACTGATTTCTGTCGACTGGGGTCCTGCTTTTATTGACGCCGCAGCAAACCGGGGTGGGTCTGTTGGCGTCAGGGGTTTTCTCGATAATTCCAATAGCCGCATTAATTCTGTTTCCCCATTATCGCTATTGTTTTCACCCCTACTTCCTCACAGTGCCTTTGGTGGGGAGGCGTACACCCATCTCTCCCGGTTTCTCGTATGTCAGGTGACCGTTTTTGACCAATGGTTCCTGATCGAGCATTCTTCCTCTTCTTTCCGCATATCACGTGACCGCTTTTCGGCCAATGAGATTGTGGTTGGGCGCCTTCCATCTCAAATCGGGCGTGGCTTACATCGTTCTTGTTTAAAAAACAAAATCTAATTTTGCCCTTTTTGCACGTACGAAAAATGACAATCTTGGCTTTTTTCTCACCTGGGCTCTGTCAAAACAGCCTGCCGCTAATTAGATGTGACTTCAGGAAAGAATATTGGCGCCATCTGTGAGCTGAGACAATCGTTTTTTCACCTCTTGTTTTTTGTCAGACCCGACAGTCAGAAAATCTTAATTATCTACATTGAAAATGTCCCCACTTTATTATCGTGGGTTTCCAATTCTTAATAGGTCAGAATCTGTATACCGTTCCACCGGTCACTCCCCTCAACCCAAAAGACACTTTTTTCTCCGATTAAAAAAAATTTCGTTTCTATTGTTCTAAAAAGAAATTCCCCTTTCTCCAATTTGACAATGAGTCTTTCCACGCAAAAAGTAGGCTAGGTGCTTTGACCGATATTCTTATCAATCGTTCTTTTTTTCCTCTAAATCTTTTTTTCATTTCAAATAACAATTCTCTATTGTCTTTTAAAATTCGGCCAACACGCAGGCCAAGATATCTTTCTGACACCTATCTTCGCTTATGACCGGGTCATGCATCATCCATCTCTCTTTCCTTTTTTTCCCTTTCTTCCTCTTTTCTTTCCCCTTCCTTCTTCTTTCCTTAGGATCGTCTAAGTACAACTTTAGTGAATTATTTTCAACTCAATTATTTTTCCGTAAAAAAAAAAAATCAACAACCTGTTTAATAAACCGAGTAAAAAAAAAAATTAAATCATATTTCTATGAATATTTCTAATAATGCAAGGTGCCACAGGTGTCTTATCAAGTGATGGTGTTGAATGTATAATAAAGGGTTTTAAAAGGTTCAAATCAATCAAACACCCCTCACTAGGGGAAACGCTGTTACATAAGCTGCAAATGACCAATCAAAATACATGCCTATGAGAATTAAAAAAACTAGACAACGGACTTTGGTTATAATAATTAATGAATGCTTTAAATGTTAGGGTTAATCTAAAATAGAATATATTCTAACTAATTAATATTAAATTTTATTATAAAATTAAAATATAACCAATTTTAAATTTTAAATATAAACTGCATTAAGTTTTGAAAAAATAATAAAATTATTTAAAGAAGAAACTGAGGAAAAAATACATATGTCTTGTTATCTATTTTGTTTTTATTGAAAGGCTAAATATTAAGTTGGAAAAAACGTTAAAATCTAATGTTGCTCTGAGCTTCGTTACAACTTAGATCCATTTGAAGTGATGATATGGGCAGGGGAGGGCGAAATCTTGCCAAAGACAATACATACACAATCAGATTTTAATACACAAACATGTAGACATATTTAGATATATAAATACGCAAGAAAGCGAAAGGCAGGAAATAGGTGTCCACGGCCCTTTATAAACAAAAAAGAGAACATATACATACAATGAAAGGCACATATAAGCGATTATACACACATATATTAATTAAGACACGCATATATACACACCAAGGAATATTCAAATTTGAAAGTGTTAGTAAACGAATTCAAATATACTAGTAATACGGGCAAAGATATATAGATAAAAATGGTTGAATAGATAAAATTTAATATGGATAGAATAGAAAAACAAATATTCCTTTAAATAATATGAAGAAATAACCATTCTTCACCTGATGAAGTTCACAAGAGCCGAAGCACCTGTAGCAAAACATGTATAGAATAAAGTATATATAAACATTCACATTATAATCAAAAATATTTGCGGCTTCTTTATATATACAATTTCTCTCGCTGGAAGTAATATAATCTCTCCTTATATATATATATATATATATATATATATATATATATATATATATATATATATGCGTATATGTACCTGTGTGTGTAAATATCAGTTGTAACTAAAATACAGAGTGCAATGGATAAATTGTCGTCTAAATTACGCAAAAATTAAAATAACATTGGCATCTAATTTTAACAGTTATAATTAGGATAATTACACAGACATATCTTGAAATACAAAAGGGCAAATTTATAAAAAAAATCGTTAACTTCTTCAAGCACGGCCTCCAGAGGACTTCGGAATCTCTTGCAACTCTTCTGGACAGTCTCCTTGTTTAAGTTGGTGAATGTTGCCATAATCCTTGCCTTCAGTTCATCTTTGGTGTTACAAGGAGTTTTGTTGGTTTGTCACTCAATGCGCCCGATGAATAATAATCAAGGGAGTTGGAGTCTGTGGGAGTTAGTTGGCCAGATGTAATGGGTGATATGCTCGCAGAAATTGCTGACAGCCAGACGGAGTGAATTGCATCATTGTGCGTTCTTTCTCACAGGTGGTGCCCAACTGACCCTACCATACTCTGCAGTCGACAAAATCAAAATAAAACAACGCGCTTGCACGAAATTAAAAATATAATTCGGCGGCAATTTAACAATCGCACCATATATATATATATATATATATATATATGTATATTCCTGAAATAGAAAGGTCGTGCTATTTTGACTATATATATATATATATATATATAAACCGAAACTACTGCTGCTGCTGCTGCTTCTTCTTCTTCTTCTTCTTCTTCTTCTTCTTCTTCTTCTTCTTCTTATCTATCTCTCCAAATCCCTGTCCTGCTAATTATTTATACATTAAAAGTTATTGATTTTGCTTTGATTCTCCCCCCTTGACTTTTAATATGTCCTGTCTGTGTCATATTCTCCGAGCTCTCTTTTCTAAATGGAATAGACGGAGAAAACTTAGGCAACTCTTCGCGCCTCCGATATATGATGAAGCAGCTATCCTCTAATAATACATATCCACCCAATTATATTGCCATTAAGCTAACCGCATACCAACGAAATCCATAATAAATACATCGAAATGATATTTTTTTACTACAGGTCAAATAGTTCTTTAATATATTTGCAAACCCATGAAAATCCAGCAACTGTTGCACTTAGTAACTTTTAAGAGTTAAAATGTATATTTATTTGAATGTCACTGTCTGAACCTCCTAGAAATAACGAACATTCTTTGTTCAGAAGTTTGGAGAGATCCTGGAAGCTGTTACAATAATTATTCAATCTGCAGGGGATTTGTAGTTGTTTTTTAACGTTTTTTTGGCGTTGGTTCCAAATGACGTCTTCTTTTTTTCCCGTGTATCTTAACCATAATTATAAATTATAATTTTTGAGTGGAAATTTCACTGAAATATGCTGGAATATTTATAAGTGTTCATATGAAAACAGAACATACAAACATTTATTAAAATGGTCACAATATATGGTAAAAAGAAGACGTCCTTTTAACCCATATACTTGTAGTATAAGTTTCAACTGAAAGCATTTTTGTTTCGAAATTTATTGATTGGTTTCTTTTTGTACGACTTATCAATCATTTGCAGGTTATTTATTTTTTTATTGTAATAATTTTTTGTTTAAAGATAATAATAATTTAGCGATACAAGTATTACTAATTAACCCATAGCTGAGAGGGGGAAGAGGTGGATTCATGCCTTTCCAAAGGTCATTTGCGTCTAACTGAATATAACAAATGCAACGCGAATTCGAAACACGGCTTTCCGATGACCAATTATGGACCATTATCCATTGCACCACCCGCACATCTAAGCTTACAGCACCTGGCATTCTTAACCGGTCACTCATCGAGACACTGACCGGACTCGACGTTGCTTAACTTCGGTGATTGTAAAAAAAAATACCCGGCGTTTTAACGTGCTATATAGCCGTAATCATTCTATATCTAAAGTACAATTATCAATCATAATTTTCAATGTGAACATTTCACTGAAATATGCTGAAAATTCAACTGGTATTCGAACTCGGCTCCACAATTCCAAAATCCGAGTCGCAATCCATTACTCTACATGCCACCAACTGGACACAAAAGGCGATTTCGTTGAAATTAAGTCACATGGGTCACGTGACTGCCGCGTATGACGACACTTCATAGAATGACGGAAATGGCCATTCAGTCAGTTAACTTCCAGGAGTCAAACTGAGCTTTGTTTTTTTTTTTTATTAGTAACATCGAGGCAAGACCTGTGCCCAACTCATGGCGCCATCATTTTCCGTTTGGGAATATGTCCTCACCAGAGACATAGAATATGATAAATCCGGCCCGCTCGAATTAGAGAACGGCTCGCAGTTCTCACATTGGGAAATTCCCATAACTTGCCGTTTCCTTGCTCGAATCCCCGGCAGGAATCTTAAATAAAGCCTCTTCAGAAACACAAGAATCCTCCGGCATTTCACTTTACTGTTGGGAATTATTTTAAGTAAGACCCCCCCCTCTCTCTCTCTTCGTCATTTGCTACTGCTGTTTGAAACGTGTAAATATGTGTGTATAATTTTGTATGTCACTTACCGGTATAAAACTCTTTCTAAGAACAAATCATGTTTGCCATTCCTTTTCCTACAGCTATTATATTATTATATA